>JAUZST010009268.1:0-13084 GCA_034779995.1 Parotocinclus haroldoi
TTACTGTAAAGCTGCTTTGAGACGATGCTACATTGTAAAAAGCGCTATATAAATAAAATTGAATTGAATTGAATTTTTAATGTTTTTGTACTTTTGCGACAGAATGACATTAATTTAAAACTTATTGGAAATAAGGACTTTTTTTCCTCCCTGTTTTCTGTTTCTTTCTCCATCATCTCTGTTTCTTGTTTGCCAAATTTCTCTGAACGCTTGGTTTGAATAATGATTAATCCAATTTCTAACGTGCTTGTACTTATTTATAAAATCTGAAATAAAAAAAAACAAACAGAATAAGAATCCTAAGGTTTGTATTTTTATCCTTACATAGAATTGAAATTGTGTCCTGAAACAGTTGTTTATCCATCAGTTTTAAAGACGATTATGGGATGGATTTTTCGGCTGGCTGGAGAATTATGAAGGTAAAACATAATAAGGAGGTGGAGGTGAGGAACGATTATAGAGCTGGGCCTGAACGTTCTGGGTAAGGTGCTTAAAGAACAGTCAAACAGATTTATTGGGACAGCGGAGGCTCAGTGCAATCAGGAGGTTATCTGATCCAATCCCAAATGCTTCAGATGCTCCCTGATTGGATTACTTATATTGGAACACCAAAATAAAAAACAATTTAAAAGAATTGTCATATCATTCTGACAGAATATAATAAATAATAATGATATTCTTACTTAACATCCGTTAACAAATGCTAACACACACCGAGCAAAATGTGTCCAACACTTCATCCAAACTTTTTTTTTTATGCCAAACTGATATTTCTGAATCCAAACTGTACAGCCACATATAAAACACTAACAGCTGCTGTTCAAATCTCTCATGGTACTCATGAAAAGCCAAAAAATTCAAACAAACCGGTCCGGGTCTCACTCGTTAGGTTTGCTCGTTCACTGTAGTGCGACCAAACATATGTAACCTCTTTATAGGGCAGAGAACATACAAAATCCAAACACAAAAACAGGACCACTTTGATTGAACCTTTGGGTTGAATTTTTTTTGGGATTCTGGGCAGAGGGAAGTTAAGTTTTATAATGGAGCATATCTTAAAAAGCCAATCCGAGCGTCCAAAAACCCCATAAAGGGACCCGGCCTGCTTGGGTGAATCTTAAATGAATCTAGGGTTAGGTTAATAAACTTATGTGTTTTTCTTCTCAGTGATATTAAAAATAATATTTGAGTGTCTCTCACTATAAGTTATATTCATTTGCTGAATGTGTCTGTGGCCGGGTTTCCTTTCTGTGAGTTTTATCCTTGATCTGCCCATTTAAATTTTCTTTCCATCTACTGTAGTTTTTTAGTCGTATGAAAAGCAGAAGGAATCCTGCCTTCAGTGTGAATAACAGCATGGGAAATGGATCATTATTGTGATATTACTGTGTTAAACAGAGTGTGTTTATAGAGGAACACGGTACATCATGTGATTCTCATACCATCATGATAAAGAAGGTAAAGGGACGAGGCAAAAAAAGAGAGAGAGGCAGAAAAGTGACCTTCAACAAAACAACAACAGCCAATCCTAATGTACAGCATTACAAGATATGATATAAAACACTTTTATGGGTCAGCAGTAAACCGTGAGTGTGTGTGTGTGTGTGTGTATGTGTGTGTAAATGGGTCTCTAACCTCAGCACAGATCCCAGAGTGGATAAACATGACTCATCTTCAGGGCTCACCTTGGTCGAGTTTCATCAGCTTCAGGTTTGATTAAATAATCTCGAATAAAAAGCAAAAGATTTGAAATCGTCAGTGAATAAGATCCCTTAAAACTCGAGTTAATTCACCTTAAATGAGTGTAAAAAAAAAGTACAGAACTCTGCTCATATTATGTTTCCTGGAAAAGCTTGTTTCCTCGATTTTCTTGTTGTTTGATTTGTTTTCATGGGATTTATTTCGTAGTTTTTATTCAGCACTCTTTGTGTCTTTTTTCTAGAATAAAGCTGCAGCAGGATCGGATCTGTAAGCAGCTTATCTTACTGATTAACTGATCTTATTAATAAGCTTATCTTATCAGATATCTTAATATCTGATGGGGGCAAAACTTTTGCACAAACCTGGAAAATAGATTCAGTAATTAGGATGTCTTTGTTCTGTCATTTTGAAGATTTTTGGATTTATTACACATTAAAAATAGAAAATCAGTGTTTAATATAAATGCATGCCATTGTACATTTTGTTTATATTGTAGTCTTCTGTTTTTCTTTATTTGTTCTTGCTTTTATTATTAGTATTATTATTATTATAATCATTATTAAAATTGTTATTGTTATTATTATTATTATTATTATTATTATTACCATGATGATGATGCTGATGATTATTATTATTATCATAATTATTATATTATTATTAACATTCTTATTATTATAATTATTGTTACCATTATTGTTATTATTATTATTATTATTATTATTATTATTATTATTAAAGAATGAGTGAGCAGTGGTAAAGTGGGTAGAGTAATAAAAGTGTGGGGTTTCTTGTAAATAAAAAGAAAGTTGTTTGTATAAATATGACATATGAGGTAAGTGATGACATCACTGATGGGCAGATTTTGTATAAACATGATGTATTTTCTGACTGGATGTTTATATAAACGATTCGTCTTTAACTCTATAATCTTCTTTTCTTTTTGCATTTCTCCTCCTCCATGCGTCCCTCTGCCTCCTCTGTTTACCCTCTGTATGCCAGGCCGGGACGTATCGATTAAACTGGGGATAAATTACCCAGGAGGCCGTGGTGCACGGGGTCCCTCTGAAGCAGGGAAATAAGAGCACTGTCCACGCTCCTGCTCCAAATTGTTAATTAAACTGGAATCAATCGAGGGGGTTTGCATGTGAACTCACCTTTCAGCAGGACGAGGAATCGATAATAGGAGGAACCCACAACAAAACCACGTCAGAAAGTCATCGGTCAGCTCCGACCGGCATCAACCTGAAGCCCTGTCACCACCAAACACAGCGCCACCTAGGAGAGGGATTCACACATCCAGCTCAGTAACAAACAGCTCAAGGTGGAGAAATGGCAGAAATCTAAAGCACGTGCATTTATACATCAAGATTATACAATTACATCATTACCATTCTGACATCCTAAAGCTTAACTCAGTCATCAAACATTATTAAAATAGCACCGGCCAAACTTATATACAAGATTATCTTTTATATAAATGTAAGCTTTCCAAAAGTAATAGAATGTAAAATATCTATAGCACGTGTGTTTTTTTAGTAAGTATAATTATTTAAATTTGAATATAAACACTCTGTTCTTGTGTAAAAATGATTTACGATCTAGAGGAAGACGATATATTTATTGAAAATAAAATAATATAATATAGCAATACTATTCACATGAAGTTATATTATAATAATATTATTTTAACAATGTTTTGTTATAGTAATATATTATTAATAATAAATATAATCATTAGATAATATAATAATATAAAATTATAATAATTAAATATTAACAATAACATAACAGTAGATTATAAATATTTGTAATTATTTTAATATTTAATATTTTAATTATTACAATTAATTCAACATTAAACAATTAAACAATAATTGTTATATAATACAACAAGATAAAACGTAATATACAATTATAGCTGCTTTAAGACTATAATTTTGACTTAAAAAACAAAAAGAAAGTCCGATTTGAACATAAATTAATTATGTCACATGCTTTTTTAAATCCTAAACTGAAGCATTTGAAGCTTCTTTTTCGTGTTTATATCTTTATAAACACACACGATCTTTAATATCTCAAAGTGACCAAACTCCTCTTTCCTTTATATTAATTACATTGCTCAGATTTATTAGACTAATTGGGCCCCACAGGCCACCGTAGCAAATCACCCATGTAATTATACCAGTCCTGCCCTTCCAAACACACTCGGGTCCAGAGTCCATAAATCCAGTGGGCTGCAGAAGATCGGGCGGTCCGAGCTCACGCTGTAAATCCGATTGGGAGTGTGATGGTGTGGAGTCTGATCTATGGCTCATCATGTTCTGATGTCCTCATTTAGAACGCTTCTCCAGATTTAATGCACCAAACCGACCCGTCCTTAAAACGACAGGGGACCGAGGTTCACCCTAAAGACACCCACTCTCACCGCAGATCACAATCACACGCCCTGAGCTGGATTAAGTATGTGAACCTCTGGCCTGATGCTTTCATCAGGTGTGATGGTCCTCAGGACCTGGGTTTGTAGCCCTAAGGTTATGGAACCCTGTGATGGACTGGTTCCCCATCCAGGAACCATTAACTGTACTGCACCGATTAACTCACTACACTCTAGATCAGAAGGTTAGGGGTTCAAATCCCTGTACTGACCCCTTACAGCCTTAAATGATGTCTTTTATCAGGATGCCATGTCATCAAAACTTAGCCACTGAAGATCCCCCAGTTCCAACATTAAAGCAACCATTTGGGAAACCATAGCAACCACCTAACGACCACACGGAACACCAAAATAAGTAACTGCCTAGCAGGCACCTAGCAACACTTTAGCAACCATTGGAATACCTTGGTAACCACCTAGCACCATCAGAGCAACCAGCTGGGACACCACAGCAGCTGCCTAGTTACCAACTAGCAACCGCCTCGCAAAACCTTAGCAACCGGCTGGGACATCATAGCAATTGCCTAGTAACCATGTGAAACACCATAGCAACCATCAACCATATGGGACACCAGAGCAACCATTTAGCAACAACATAGCAACCAGTTGTATTACCATAGCAACCACCTAGCAGCACCATAAACACCGTTGTAGCTCCTTCAGAAAATGCAGATCTAGTTTTAATTATTATATACGATATAATCTTATAAATTATAGTTTTATATTCTCTATTATTATATTTATTATTTCATTTATTGTATACTCTGTAGTCTTGTATTATTATTTTTATATTATAAAATATATATATTTTATTTTATTAATATATTATATTATATTTTATTAATTTATTATATATGTAATTATTATTCTCTATTTTATGTGATTTATTATATTTTATTGTCTTATATATTATATATTATTATATGATCTATTTTATTATACTCTTTGCAATACTGTATCATCTTTTTATTATAGTATATACATTATATTTTATTCTATATTCCTTAAATATGTCTCTTAATTTTTTATAGTTGAGCTTCAGTTTATTTAAGTGATTACTATACATGTATGAATTAGGTCATGTATAACATTTTCTATTTGAGTTTTGGTCCTAACAAGGTTCGATATTTTGCTATGAACTGACTAAGGTTATCTTGGCTAAAACACACCCAGAGCACTAGGTCAACTGTGAAGCCTGGTGGAGGAGAATCCAAAGGAAAATAACTCAAACAAACAAACGTTCTGCACACTTTTAATGCCCTCACTGTAACTGATGTCTCGTATTAAAGGATTTTCATTTGGACGCGTTTGATCCTGATTCTGATCGGTTGAATCTAGATTTATGTTTTGTTTACAAACTTTCTAAATCATTCCACTTTCATTTCTTGTTTCAAGGCTTTTTAGGAAACACAAACGGTTTGTACAAAATTAAATCATTCCCAGGTCCGAGAACATTTCCGTTACCAATCCACCTGTTGCGATTCTGCGTTTGTGCAGCCCACTGCTGATTGGTTCCAATAAGGGGAACCAAACCCAGCAAGATTAAAGAAATGGATTGGGTACGAGGGGTCGTGACCTTTTCTCAAACCTTCATTCTGTTTTTTCAGGTGTAAAAATGCATTCCTCTGTGCAACACAAATCAGAACATTTCTTCTGTGATTGGGACGCTTTGTGTTCGTACGTATACAGGAGGGGGGGGTTAAGTGGGTGTAAGGATGGAGGTCGGAAGGTTTGGGTTCAGGTTCGGGAGAACGTCGGAGGTGCTGGGAGAGACGAGAGTAAGCGTGTGAGGCCGACACCATTTTTCACAGCAGACAAAAACATTTTCCCGGATATCAATTTGCAGCTGGATAGCAGTCTCCTCCTGCCGGCCTGCCATCCATCATCTGCCCTGCACCTCATCCCACATTCACCCCCCACCATTCATCTGCCTTCCTGCCCCTCTCTTCTTCTTCTGCTCTTATTACCTCCCTCCCACACACACCTACACGCTGCGGCGTAACAACGGCGACGAGCCCGGCACGAGTCACCGGCGCTACCGAAGGCTTGCTCTAGGACGCTTGATTGGCGCGTTAGGCTCCGCCCACGCTCTGCGTCCTTATTGGCACCCCATCGCTCAGCACGGTCCAGTCATCCATCAGGCACGGCGATCAATAACGGGTCGAGCGTTCATCATATTCATCAGCGCAGGGGGAGGAGAGAAAAGGGAACGCAGCGCCAACACCAGGTCAAAGCTCGGCGCACACGCTTTAACCGTCCTCTAACACACGCACAAAATAAAGAATAAAAGGCTAAACCCTTCACCAACAAGCTGCAGCACAGGCCATGTTTTTATTCTTTACAAATTCTAATCCGTATTTGTTTCGTCTCTTCACCTCCATAACACAGAGAAAGCGACGCAGTTATCCAATATTTTAACATTTCTCTATAAATGTAGGTTTTATATAGCATGAAGAACATCAGAGAAATGTCTTAATGGTTTTAAAAAGTGTTCAAACTCACACTGGGACTATTTATTTTTTATTATTTTTGGCAAATTTAAAAACAAACAGTCAGAATTCTTGGAGCTAGAATTATTTTTAATGATGAAAATCTATCTGAATTGCTGCTTTATGTCCACTAAGGTACTATGGTAAGGTTTATTATTATGGTTATAAAGTGTTTAAAAGTAACTTTAAAATAAATGTAAAAAATATTTCAAAACACTGTATTATGATTTATTATGTATTAATATATTTTATTCTACATTGTATTCATTTTTATTGGAATGCCTTTTCACGTCTTTAAATAAAAATAAATATTTCTTTTGATCTTTTGAGTTCTCTTAGTATTTTTTTCAACGAAGCTCAGAGGCTGCATGAAATCAAAATAAACCTTTAACCTTAGGGTTTTTAGTTATAAAGTTACATATCAGATTTTCTGGAAAAAGGTTAAAAGTTTCACAGGTTGAATTTTCATTCTTGTTCTATTTTGAAATCTAAATTAAACCGTGCTGTATTTATGCTTGATCCTGCAGAGGTTGTGCACGTTTTATTTGAAAAGAACAGGTGCCAATACTTTTGCATAGCTCAGCTTGTGTGAATCCACTACAACACAACACACGCACACACACACAATGCACATTACTAAGGTCAGAGAATAGAAGGTGATAATAAAACAGGCTGTAATAATCCCGGGGTGAAGATGAATACGGCACGATTCAGGAGGACGAATGAAAGCCAAGGTGAGCCGAGAACACACACACACACACACACACACACACACAGGGGAGAGGAGCTTCTGTACAAGGCCATGGAGACCACACACACACACACACACACACACGTTGTTGCAGCTCTTTCTACCGGGAACAGCTGAAAGCATGACACTGATTGAGCTGTCAGGATGATAAGTGGATCTACAGAATCCTCATCGAGCTCAGGAACAGTGAACACACACACACACACACACACACACACATATACACACACACATATATACACACATATACACACACACACACACACACACCATTTCATTATTTAAACACCAAAAGCAAACGCAAACACAATCCCAGTCTTGACCATTTTACAAAAGATGCCAAAACACACACAGGTTAAATTAATCTCGGATAATCGTAAATAAACCCAACTTTCTCAGTTATCCTACACCTATGAAAGACCAGCTTTTAAACGCAAACCCCTCCCCAATAACCCCTTGGGAAGAAAACATTAACGTTCTTAAGTGAAATCCCAGCATGTCGTTTCCGATTCCTGAATGTCTAGGCCTTGTAAAACGCAAACGGTGCAGTGGGCGGAGCCTGAGAGGGGAAAGTTCAGGTAAGAATCACCTGGCTCAGGTGTCCCTCTCGGGTTTCTCGGGAGTAACAGCTGCTGCAGCTCTGGATAATTCAACAGCAGCAAAACATGGTTTGTACCTGAAACGAAACTCCACCCAAAACAAACCCCTTCCAAACAGAGAGCAGAGGGTTCGAACACACCGAAATACGAAACAGCGACTGCTCTATATAATATATGAACACATGCAAGTGCCCTGGATGGGACGCCAGCTCACCACCGGGCCTGGCAGGGTTTTCGTGCCCACTCTGATATCCCGTCATATCCAGAAATTTATCGACACCTTCTTGCTGGAGTTTTTGGTTGCTCAGAAGCTCTGCATGAAACAATCTCAAAGCTGTACGATGGATTAAAGGTCAGAATTTGGAGGGTAGAGGCCAGAGAGGCGTCCTAATACTTTTGGCCACATGTTTTACCATCAGCCTGTAGACACCTCAGAGTATTTCTTCTCCTGATCCTCCAAGTACATACAAACCCATCATCAATAATAAATCCGGAGTCCTGTTCTTCTTATTCACACACAAACGCCTGTACCTCTGGTCGTGTGTGTCCCGTTAGAGGCACGACCGCTGAAACGGGACCCCGAGAGGGAATAATGACGCTACTTCATCAATAATACAGGTCGATGTGAAACCCCAAACCAGCACAGCTCAGGTCGCTCGGTGTGAAGCGTGAAACGTGAGAGGAGCTCACAAATAGAGACGTGGAAGCAATATGGAGGAGAACCAGCCATGCTACATTTCAGATCTCTTTTATCGTCTGCTTAGTACGGGCACAGGTCTCTGCACCGGTGTCAGAGGGTGGCATGGCTCCCGTACCACCCCAGTGATAGTACCAGTTTTTGTTTTCATTTAAGCACTACTTAATATTACTACTACAACATTTTCTCTACAGGACTGATGGAAATAATGAGGAAATGTGGCACATGGCGGGCACTTGGGTGGCACAGAGACAATTCACTAGTGTGCTAGCTAAGTGACCCAGGTTTATCTTTTATAAATTGAATATCTTCGTAATTTACTGGGTTTGACGTCAATCCCTGTCTGCGTGGAGTTTGTATGTTCTCTCTCATCCCAAAATCATGAGCTGGCATTAACGAGGGAGTGTTTGTGTGCCCTGTGATGGCTTGGCACCTTGTCTGGGTTTAGGATTAGTCGTCACCCCCCCCCACCGCACCCCGTGCTGTTGATTGGTCACGTCCCCCACATGATCCTGAGTGGGATTAAGGATGGAAAATGAAGGAATGAATTTAGTTCCTCCTAAGGTTTCTTCCTTATATCGTGTAGGGATTTTCCTTGCCACTGTCGCCCTAGGCTTGCTCAAGCGTTGGTGTGGATCTACAGATTGTGCCCAGTGCATGAAAAGGATCCGGACCCCCGAAAAGCAGGGTTAAAACTCAGAGACTTGAAAGACCTAAATAAGATCAGCAGGGCGCAGGTAGGCACGTGCTCGTTTACGGACGGCCTTACTTATTTACATCCCAGATCAGGAACAGGAACAGAGAGCGAAAGAAAAACAGCACCACCTCCACACTTGACCCTTTAATAGGGGGCGCCAGTTAAGTGAATTTCGGAAATCTCATAAACACAAATTGCCGTCTGTAATCCACAGGCAGGGGGCGGAGAAATACTGGAGGTAATCAATCAGACACTTAAAGCCCCGTGTGTCGGGCGGGCGGGCGGGGGCTAGGGAGGACCTGCACGATTCACTCCCGTACCGATACTGATCAGTCGTTAGCGCTTTGTTCCGATTAACCCTTAACAGATGAGATCGGCTCACAGATCCGAGATGGGACGGATAAAGTCCTGACCTTTGTGTTTACAGTGCCGTTTATTCTCCGTGCTGTCTCGACTCAGGTCCAAACCTCTTAGCCCACTGCTGGTACGACTGGCCTGCTGATGATGTCATGGCCTGAGGTCACCAGTTCGTGCTGATCTTTGAGCTTGTCAGGTATCGGTTTCCTCAGGACATCAGAGACGTGGCATTTTGGACAGGTTAAAGGACGGGCAAGAGCTCCGTGTGCTATGTTTGTATTCACTCTAACTTTAATGTCGCTGATAAAAACGGATCGGCGGCTCGGTGACGGAACCCGAGGCGCTTATCTGTATCTGCTGCCAGCGCTGGTTCAGAACTCGTTTAGGTTTCTGCCTTTACCTTTAATGAACGTCCGGCTGGACTTTCAGGCGAAGAGGAGTTTTTTCCTTGCTTTCCAGGCTGCCACGTTTCTGGGGTTACTGCTTTGGTATTCCTAGAACCTCAAGGTTCCAGATTCAAGGTTTGACCCAGACTGCGTGAGGTTTTAGAGGCCCTACGTTTGGTCCATGAACATCATCTGAGCTTCTCAGGTTATTCAAACGTCTACGGTTCCGTTTGCACAAAGATCAAAAGCCCTAGATCTCGTTTTTAGGATATTAAAGGTGACGGTGGTAAAAGCAGCTCTCTGTGGGATTCTGGATGTATCGATGTTCCACCTCTTCTGGATTACTCCTCACATAAATCTGCAACGCTGCAAACGTTCACACCCACATCCCCACTCAAAAGTGCTCCATGTCAGTAAATCAGAAGCACCGACGATGGATTTTGTGGCAGTCCTACACTGGGACGCTTGGCATCTTCATAACTCAGACCCGAGGAACCCGAGGTGACCCCGGGCCGAGTCCGATAGGTCTGATCGATTCCACCTTTGACCCTCTTCAGCCAATAAGGCTAATGGTGGATCTGTTCTGCAGGACTCTAAGCTGGAAAGCGTTCATACAGGAAACCTCGTTAGCTCTGACCTCGGCCTCTAAACGCTCTAATTACACTCCTACAAAGTTACAGACCCCGTACACACACACACACACACACGACGTGTTAATGAGAAACACTCAAGTATGTGTGTATATCAGGATTAATTAATCCACAGCAAATAAAGCAGGAGTGACGAATTAATCATTCACACCAGATCTGCATAAATTGATCCTCATAACATTTTATGGCGAGTTCAGTGAGAGCGAGAACCCTCTGACTGTCCGACGCCAGAGAGTAAACCGGGAAAGGCTCAAAGGGTTTCGATTTCTACATCAAAGCGAGTTTAAACAAATAACATCTGCACACGGTCGATTGGCTTTATTTTGATCGAACATGTATAAAGGAGATTGTTCCTGCCGAGATCCTTACCTTCTTTTCATTTCGAATATTATCTACAATCTCACCGATCAAAACACAAAAAAGAAACTGAAGGTCACTCACAGCTCCTACAGAGCCAGGGATCAAATCCCCCAAACCAGTACCTCTGCCTAGGCTGGGTAGGTATTTAGGTTCCCTCGCCTGGAACCTTGAGCTGGATAAAGAAAATAAAGTGCAGTCTAAATCGAGGTGAATCACAGGGACTGTCACACAGCGAGTGTTTACATGCAGTTCTGTTCCAGCTGTCAGTACTCGGGTGAGTCAGAGCCCCTTTGAGGTTTGGAGCATAACTACAGCTAGTTAACCATCTTCTTCCAGTCTTAGCGTATAATCAGTAACAAACACACACAATCTTCTTGCAATGGGACAAGACTGTAACCGATCCCGCCCTAATCCCTCACCATATTGCCTGATGCTGATGGCTCTCTGATCCTCGGGCCTGCAGATGTTTCCATGACCCTTTAATCCACCAGGATTAACACTTCGCCCGGTCTGAGGGGAGACACAGGGGTGAAGCCTAAACATTTCAGCGTGTTTGTTTTATATTTTATACGCCAGAGTTCAGCTGCTACATGATGTAAGAGGAGCAGGTTTCTCAAAAGGAAAACTCTAAAACCCAAGACATACAACAAGGTGGTGCACTGTACCACCTTTTCTCCATCTATGAATCCCATTTCACATCTATTAATAGCCCGGTCTTCCTCAAACAGCGCCATCTGCAGCAGCCTGAAATTATTACCACCTCAAAAACACAAACAGAGTTCTTTTTGGGTACACAAAATACAAAAATGCGCACACGTCCCACAGTTCTACTTTAGTTTTAGGCTGTGTTTTATTCTAAGCGATCCCGTACCGCCGCTATTGTACTCGGGTCCGGACTCTCTGGGTTTCTGTGGCTTTCACTCACCAGAGTGATATCAACAAATAATATAAACACAGTCGAATCCGATTAATGGGACCACATCTATGTTCTATGCTCTATGTTACAAGACGGGATGTGCTATAATTTATGTAAAATATGAAATATTTATTAAACCTTTATTGTGCTATATACACGTACATACAGGTACATATAGCTATAGGTATAGATACTCAGCATGCAAAGCATAATACTGTAAAAACAAGTTCTTACTAAATTCCAGTCAACGTTTGAAGAGCTTATCCAGTGTGATGTTATATTCGCTTCAGCAGTGCCTAAGTGACTTTTGGCTTATTTTTTTGTAGTAAATAGAAATGTTAGGCAAAGACCTGTAGGTGGCAGTAGAGGCCTGTGGAAAAACTTGGGGGTAGGGGGACGGACAAAGAGATAATACATACTGTACATGTTTTTGGTAAGCGGAATAACATTACATGTATATAATAGGATTGGATTCGGTACTTCAGGATTTGCTTCGAATAAGCGGCTGGTCCCATTAACCGGATTCAACTGTATATGGTTATTACAGTATTTCTAAAACAACATATCTAATGGTGGCCTAGGACTTTTGTACTTTTTATCTCGCTTATTTAATAAAGTTTTTTCCTTTAACTTTCTTTTTTTAAATTCAGTCAGATAGTTTTCAGATTACCCAAACTCTCTAAAGGTTTTCAGTAGCTGTAACATGTTTGTTAAAAACAATCCGACTGATTAAGACTGGTTTTATTAAAGGATGTCGTTTGACTTCATCAAAAAGAAGAACAAACCGTATTTTTATTTTATTTACAGCAACAAAAACCATCACAACATGATTTCACACAATCACTCACACAAGCTCTTACACTTTCAGCTCCTCACTCACATTCTGATTCTGTGTGTGTGTGTGAGACACAGAGAGAGAGAGACACAGAGAGAGAGAGAGAGAGAGAGACAGAGAGAGAGAGAGACAGAGAGAGAGAGAGAGAGACAGAGAGAGAAAGAGAGAGAGAGAGAGAGAGAGAGAGAGAGAGAGAGAGAGAGAGAGAGAGA
>JAUZST010009269.1:0-13083 GCA_034779995.1 Parotocinclus haroldoi
ATATATGGATATTAAAATTATCTGTCTCTCTCTCTCTCCACACACACATATACATTTATATATACTTTTTATACACGGATACACATATATATGTACTGCATGCATACTGCATACTGTATGTATATATGTATATTTATTTATATTTATATATGTTTATTTATTTCTATTTATATACCTTGTGGTTTCCTTGACTGTGGTCTCTAATGGTGGCACCTGATGACTTAGGGCCTATCCTTTAAAAGGTGTGCTCATCTCTAACCTCTCAGCTTTTAAGACTGTGTTAAAGATCACCACAATTGCCGCTGCATTTGCAAAAAATTTGACTGAAACATCCAAACCTTTCATCTACTGCATTTAAAGTGAAACATTATTTAAAGTTATGCGGAATGGATAAATATTTGTACACCACTCATATAGGGGACATATCACTTCGAGATATATCCAGAACTAGACTCGTGTATATTTTTGCATCAGTTATGAGCAACCAAAAATGCGATTACGCCTGTATTACATTCTGTCGCTCAAAATGCACGATGACCAGACATCACCATGCCCATTCCGAGCATTTGTTCAGGGTGTGAACAGTCAGATAAAGTCACACTTACGTTCGAGAACAAAACGTAATAACCAGCCTATTTCAGGGCTTGATGTATGCCATGTTGCTTCCCTGTATGTAGAGCAACGAAACATGCCAAAACCCGAGAAACTTTCACATACAGTTTTTTGTAGTGGCGTCCAAGGAATCAAGTAGATATGGAATGAGCCGATGTATTCCCTGATCCAAATGAACCTCAGACTCAACCGTTTATGGCTCTGTTTTCTCACAGGAGCCAGGATCCGATGGCTTTTCTGACTCCGGACAGGAAGTCATTGACTCTTCCTGTGTCTCGTAACAGAGGGAGCATCCTACACACGCGCTTACACCAACTTGGCAGCCTGGAAACAGCACACACTTTTCATCACAGTAAGTTGTGCAACACAACTTAGTGAAATCTCACAACCACAAAACAGTTTAACATGATTCCCAGGATTGTGCAATTGTCACATGAGTGCTTTGTGTGGTTGTTGTTAAATTCTGTTAAGTCGTGTTTAAAATATATGACAGCATACACACTCACCGGCCCCTTTATTTCGTCTTATAGATATACACTTATCGTAAAGATGCACTTTGTAGTTTATACAGTGTTAGTTTCCTTTACTCCTTTACTATGTTCTCTAATGGTCAGGACCCTGCCCCAGTCTCCGCCCCCATCCTCGATCCGATATTATTTGGGTGGTGGATCATTTTCAGCACTGCAGTGACACTGTGCGTGTTCTGTGCTGGTACGATTAGATCGGATCTGGTTAAACACCTCATTGTCACTGCTGGGCTGAAAATTGTCCACCCACCAAAAATATCCAGCCACCAACATCCTGACAATGGATTAGAGGATGACTAACACAAACTGTGCAACAACAGATGAACTGCTCTCTCTCACTTTACACTTTCAAGGTGGATCAACATGACAGATGTGTTTAATAGAGTGCACAGTGAGTGAATAGCTTGCTTAAAACTCCAGCAGCACTGCTTTATCTGATCCACTGATACCAGCACAACACACACTGACATACCACCACCATGCCGGTGCCATTGCAGTGCTGAGAATGAGCCACGACCCAAATAGTTCCTGGTCTGTGCTGCTCCTGTGGGGGTCTTGAGCATTAGAGAGCAGAGTAAAGGGGATTGTCAAAGTATGTAGAGAAACAGGCCTTTTTGATGTTGTAATCGGAACTGATCAAATGGATAATGAACGTAGAAACAAGGAGGCGTACTTAATAAAGTACGAGTGATCGTGTACAAAGTGAAAAACCGAAAGCTTCATCGAGTTCAATGTAATGACAAAAAGTCTTGGGATAAGAAGGTTAAGAGAATTCCATTGTACTTTTATGTTGCTTTATATTATATACTACAGTAAACAATCATTATTAATGTGCAAAAATTCATTGATTGAATTCAAACTAGTGTTAGACCTAAAGTGCAGTGTGTTATATTTGTAGTATATTTGTGTATTAGCTTAACCGATGCTTTTTTTTCCCCTCCTCATCCAGTGTATGGACATGGTGACACTGATGCCTGTCTGTTAGAGGCCAACATTTCTACTGAAGTGTGTCTGACTGTGCTGGACACTCTGAGTGTCTTCATCACAGGCTTTAAGGTACACTCTTCCTTACACTGTTAAAGGTGCTGTAAGTTAAAGATTCAGAACGGTTCAGAGTGTTGGTACTCCAATATGTTCTTCCTCATCACATTTAAAGAATTGCCCTAGACTTGTTCAGCCGGGACTGTAGGACTAGATCTGTGGTTCACAACCTGGGGCACCTAAGATCATAGGGGGTGCACAAGGCATTGTCTACTCATGAGGTGCTCTGTGTTTGTCAAAATACAAAATGCACATTCAAATAGTGTTCACTGGAGAAACATTTGTATATAATATTACTTATAATCTTACTTATATTTTTAATATATGGCAATTCATTGCCAAAAATGGAAAATGCATTAGCAGATGCCCTTATCCAGAGCGACTTACAACTCATACAGCCATACAATCCAAGCAATGGTATTTTAAGGGCCTTGTTTAAGGACCCAACTGTGGCAGCTTGGCAGAAGTGGGATTTGAACCCTGGAGCATCAGAGTCCAGAGTCCAGTACCGTAACCCTAGTTGTAGCGCTGCTTAGAGGTCATGCTGTATGGTTCAATTATGAAAAATGCTTTAAAATAAATCTATTTTCTGTATTGAAGACCTGGGACCGGATTCACACAATCATCATAAAAAAGAAAATGTTCTTAAACTATTTTTTTAAAATTAAAAGTTATGAAAATTGTTTTTAGTAAATTCTAAGAACAAGTAGTATTCTTAAATGTTTTCTTAGAATTCATACTGCATTACATTGCGCATGTTTAAAGTTTGCACTCATCACTGTGTATAAATACGCTAAAACTTGCCCCTGTAGACGCAGTTATGTGCTGATTTGGGCCACAATCCTCTGATGAAGAAAGTCTTCCAGGTTCACCTGTGCTTCCTGCAGATTCCCCAGTCAGAGACGGCTCTGAAGCATGTTTTCACCTCGCTACGCACCTTCATATACAAGGTAATACAATGTGTTTGTGCTTAGGGTGTGTGGTTTGCATGTTCTCCCCATGGCTTTCTTCAGGTTCTGTGTTTTCCTTCAACATTCTCAAGATGTGATAGGTCAGTAGGCATCTCTGAATCGTCACAGTGATTGACTGGCACCATGTCTAGGGTTGGTTCCCACCCTGTGCCCTGTGCTGCCGGCTCAACGCCCAACTTGCACGAACCTGAAATGATTAATTTCGATTCGAGTAGGTTTGGACGATGGTTTTAGTTACAGAACTCTTAATTCACCCTGTATGGGTGAGTCAAAAGCCACAGGACATGTCATGTGCTTCGTCTTGAACTTTTTGCAATGGCTGCCATTAGCATGTATAGCGGTCTTCAGACGACCAATACGTGGCTTATCGTCCACAGTACCAGTTCTTGGAACTTGGCTATGAGGGATGCAACAGTGCTGTGTG
Organism: Parotocinclus haroldoi; assembly: GCA_034779995.1. NCBI lineage: Eukaryota > Metazoa > Chordata > Actinopteri > Siluriformes > Loricariidae > Parotocinclus > Parotocinclus haroldoi. Next base: position 3,576 of record JAUZST010009269.1, read on the forward strand.
AAATTGGTGCTCCTTCTGGGTGTCACTTCTGGTTTTCTTCAGTGTGCTTTGACCACCTTCCTTTTGGGAACTGCTTGTCTTTGATCCAATATGGTGGCTTTCAAGATGGTGGCCATCTTCTGGACAAAAGATCCAAAAAGATAGGCTCCCCTTAAACATTACCTATTAGGGTATTCAGATATGTCATTTTCCCTTTTGTTTCTGAAATAATAGAATGTCCTGTGGTTTTTGACTCGCCCTGTATAATTGTTTTTATCGGTCTCACGTCTCTCGTTCCTCTAGTTCCCGAGCACATTTTTTGACGACCGAGCAGACCTCTGTGCCTGGCTATGTTACGAAATCCTGAAGTGCTGCAACTCCAAACTCAGCTCGATCCGCAGCGAAGCCGCCCACCTGCTCTACTTCCTCATGAAGAGCAACTTTGATTACACGGGCAGGAAGTCCTTCGTCAGGACACACCTACAGGCAAGAGAACAAAAAGAGCTATAAAGAGAGCAGCAGTTAAAGAGACTGTTCACAGACTATAATATTGCAATATGCCATGCTTTAACATTTACATAAGGCTGTAGACGTGACAGTAATCTGCACTGGAAACATAAAAACACGTAGAAAACTCGGCAACTCTTTTGCTCGGTAACTCTGAAACTGATTTGCTTTAGTCAGCGCATACAGATACAAAGGCAGGTCACTACAGGGCCTACAGATAAAGATAAAGAACTGCATTATATTACATATTCGTATATTAGTATATGTAATAGCATAAGACATTTTAATGAGCCAAAACTTTACAACCACTCAAAGATTGAAGAAAATAATAATATTTACAGCATTTACTTTGACTTCTATTTCACTGAAGACAATATGAACGATATTTCACGTTTCATGCGGTCAACTTTATTTTATTGCATTTCATTTTTTAATCTTCATTTCAGTCATGTAACATGTGGCAAAAAATAATAACGAATGAGGTGATTGTAATCATGATTTGGACAGGAGAAGTATAAGAAAATTACTGAGATGTTTAAAAAGAGTTATCCTTAAAGAATGATCAAAAGGTATTTGTTTATTTAAGTGACAGCATTTTTCTGATTTGTCTTGTTCTGCATTGTCTTCTTGAAAAATGCATGGACGCCCCTGCATACAACCTATGGTGCTCTAAAATCCACTTTTCTCTTCATTAATGCTGCCCTCACAGAAGTGTAAATAACCTGGCAAGGATCAAATCATGTCATTTTTTAAAAGTTTTTTTTTACCTCGGCCTGAAATGCGGAAATGAACGGGTATTAGCATCTAATGTATTCCTGACCTTGACATGAACAATGAATATGTAAGTAAATAAACCAAAATCAGCAAAAGTTGGCTCAGTAGGGAAAAAAAAAACCTTTTTTTCATTTATTTGACTTTTATTTTATTATGGACAGTTTTTTTTTTTTTTTGGTCAAATTCATTTCATTTTTTAAACAGCCATTCTGTTGTCACCCTTATTTATGCCACCACCGTGAACTTAATCGTGCTTTCATGGCTCCTGTGTGTAAATGGCTTTAGTCTTAATGCTGCAGTGTTTGAGGACTGAATTGGTGTGGTATCAGTAATTTGTACATTATATTTTACATAAGTTTTTCTAATTCCTTTCTCTCAGGTGGTGATAGCTGTAAGCCAGCTGATAGCTGATGTCATTGGAATTGGTGGTACCAGATTCCAGCAGTCTCTGTCCATCATCAACAACTGTGCCAACAATGACAAGACCATGAAGGTGAACCAAACAAAATGCTCAACGGCAGAATTTATTACAGTTCTCTATTACATGTGTAATGTGTGGTGGGCCTGAAAAACTTTTTATTTTACATTTGATAGTATGTCAAGAATAGAATTAATGTTTCACACTCAGTAGGAACTTCACAGGCCTTGGTACACTCTTTGGCTTAAAAGTTGACCTGACCAAGTAGACTTTGGTATGTTCTCTGAAAGTCATTGCGGGCTTCCTCTGTATACTCTGTATTCTTCCAACCCCAGTATCAGATGTCAGTGGGGGGAGTGGCTACTCTATATTGCCTCAGAATGTGTGTAAGGAAACAAAAGATGCGTGAATGCGATAAACCTGCCTGGTCCACTATGAGACAGGTGTATTCGGCCCAGTGTTCTAATATCTAGCATTCACAATCTACGTAAGTTTACATTTTCGTATTATTCGTGAATAGGATAGGATAGGAGTCCACTATTGGATAGGAGGATAGGAGTGGATAGGAGTCCACTATTGCTCAACCACAAAATCAATCAACAATGTCAATTTAAAGTAGATCCGCATTTCCTGAAGGAACTACAACCGTGCTTAAAATGTGGCAAGGAGAAAGAGTTTGTGCCTTAATACTTTTGTTCACATGTAGATTTGTATCCCAGTAGTGAATTTGTGGGTGACTAGCGGTTAGCTCACACCCGCTTGGATTGCACAATTGTACAACCTCAGTTCCAATGAAGTAGGGATGTTGTGTAAAACATAAATAAAAACAAAATAGGATGATTTGCAAATCCTTTTAAACTCATATTGAATTGAATACACTACAAAGACAAGATATTTAATGTTCAAACAGAAACAGTTCAAACTTATATTGTAAATACTCACTCAATTGGACTTTGATGCCTGCAACACGTTCCAAAAGAGTTGGGACAGGGGCAACAAAAAAAACAAAACAAAAAAACCCTGTTTGGAGCATTCCCCAAGTGAGCGTCATAATTGGGTATAAAGGGAGCATCAGCAAAAGGCTCAGTCAGTTCACATGCAAGGATGGGACAAGGTTCACCATTTTGTGAACAACCGCACAAAGGAAAAAAACCCAACAGTTTAAGAACGTTTCTCATCGTGCAATTGCTAGGAATTTAAGGATTTCTTTATCTACAGTCAAGAATATCATTAAAAGATTTATAGAATCTGGAGAAATCCCTGCAAGTAAGCAGCAAGTCCAAAAACCAACATTGAATGGCCGTGACCTTCGATCCTTTAGGTAGCACTGCTTGTTTATCACTGTCCTGATTGTTATCAGCGTAAAATTTCAAAAGCCGGCATCTCTGATGGTATGAGGGTGTGTTAGTGCCCATGGCATGGGTAACTTGTTCATATGTAAAGTCACCACTAATGCTGAAAGGTACATACAAGTTTTGGAGCAGCATATGCTGCCATCCAAGCAACGTCTTTTACAGGGACGTCCCTGTACATTCTGCACGTGTCACAACAGCATGGCTTCGTAGTGAAATAGTGCGAGTGTAGAGTGTCTGCCTGCAGTCCAGACAGACCCCGGACTGTTAAACAATATGTGTTGCGAGTTGGGAAAATGGGAAAGAATTTCACCTACAAATGCTTATCGAGTATCATTAAAAGAAAAGGTGATGCAACACGGTGGTAAAACGTGCCCCTGTCCCAACTGTTTTGGAACAGGTTGCAGGCATTACATTGAAAATGAGTGAATATTTGCAATACAAGTTTGAACTGTTTCTGTTTGAACATTAAATATCTTGTCTTTGTAGTGTACTCAGGATTTTCACCGTATTCTGTTATGTTTCACACAATGTCCCGACTTCATTGGAATTGGGGTCGTAGTTGTAAGTCGCTCTGGATAAGCGCACCTGATAAATGCTGTAAATGTAAATGAATGTTGTCAGGTAAAGTTTGAACTCCCGAACATTCTGCCATTTGTTCATATGGGCCATTTTTTTTTTATTTTAAACGCACTGAAAAATTGCGAATCTCATCATCTCCAGAAATACATAGCGCATAACGCCAAACAGTTATCTATGCCGTGGTGTTTGAACGGTGTCTGTACGTTAATGTATTCATTGCAGATACGTGGAAGAATAATACAGTACTAAGAAGAGTTCTGTTCGATCTGTTGAATTGAATATAAAATCTACATTTGCATGTACAAACTCCCCATTCACCTGTGATCTGTTCCAGGAACGATTGTGTAATTACATGCCGATACTTTCCCATTCCTACTTCCTAACAGCTTGGACTGTAAAAAAACATAGCAGGAACAGAAAGTCCTGAGACCTGAAATAAACTGTCAGAAATAAACTGTTTATTAGTCCACATGCTGCTCATTCATACAGATAAGTAGGATACATATATATGATATGTATGATAAGATGAGTTCTCCGAAAAGAGTGATTCAGATTCCAAAACTTTACGAATGACCTTCTACACCCCAACAGACCGGACATTACCTTAATCACGCTTTACATATGGCATTTGTTATAAACAATAGAATTAATTTAATAACATTTCATTTATGAAACGTGAAACAGGATAAGGAAAGTAGAACTGTTTGATTAGCCTTAAGACTGCGATTGACTTTTCTGTTAGTTTTCTGGCATTCAGACGTGAATTGGGTTAATATAAGGCAGAGTTCTTATAATTCTTAAGACCTGGCTCGTTAAAACGAACAGCCATTTATCGGATGGAAGTTAAAAAATGCATGCCTATAATAATAATAATAATAATAATAATAATAATAATAATAATAATAATAATAAAAATAATAATAATAGTTTTCATGTTATTTGGAATTCTTGACATTTTAATCCCTAATCCCCCCCCCCTCTTGTGGATGGATATAGGGCATAATGTTGTGTTCTCTGCTGTGTTTTCTGCTAGTATCCACTTGTTTTTATACTTAAAATATATAGCAGATTCAAGTTACGTTTTTTTGAACCGAACTGACAACCCTGCTGTCCACTTATGAATGTATTTCTTTCCTGGTCTTTTTTCTTGTTGTTTGTCTCCCTCTCTCAGCACACTGCATTCCCCTCAGATGTGAAGGATCTGACCAAACGGATCCGGACGGTTCTGATGGCCACGCAGCAGATGAAAGAGCACGAGAGAGACCCTGAGATGCTGGCGGACCTACAGTACAGCCTGGCTAAGTCCTACACTAGCACTCCTGAACTGCGCAAGACATGGCTGGATAGCATGGCCAAAATCCACGTAAAGAACGGAGACCTGTCAGAGGTCAGCATAAAGGTTTAGAAAGATGATGTGAAGGCATGAATTTACATTCACAGCATTCAGCAGCCGCCCTTATCCGGAACGATTTACAACTGATACAGTCTAACAATCCAAGCAATCATGGGTTAAGGACCTTGCTTAAAGACCCAACTGTGGCAGCTTTTAGCAGAGATGGGATTTGAACCCTGGACCCAGTCCAGTACCTTAACCGCTAGGCTACCGCAGTCTGAATGAGGCTACTGAATTGATTGTAACCAACTTATTCACAATAGCATTTCTGAATTAGCTCAGAGCTATTAATAATAAAAAATGGGGGATATTTTAAAACGAATATGAGGTGAAACGACTGAAAAAAAAAGCATTTGATTTCATTAAATACAACAAGATGAAAAGTCAAAGAAAGTTAAGATTACACAAATCGGGTGCATTCAACTATGGTGATTAAGTAGGAAGTGACATATTCATGGGATAAACACAAGCATGTTAAACTGGACGAGAGGGCCCCGCATTGACTGTTCAGTAGGGCGTATGGTCACCCAAGACTGCCAAAACATACTGACAGAGATGGGGCATGGACAGGATCAGATTATCCAGCACTTCTTGTCGGATCCTCTCCATATTCATTTTGAAACATCACCTAGTGATTGTGAGCAGCGTATACAAATTGTGACGCGTACATAATATATGGCATGTATTTACAATGTTTATAGACGGTCAATTTCAATTCATGTTCCATATTCACATTCATATTCATATTGCGTATTGTCTTTTGGTTGTTGCGTAACTAAACTGACATGTGGCAAAACTTTCAGCAGCTTAACTCATGTCTGTATGAACCGAAAACAGAAGAAGAGATATTTACCAAGATCTATTTAACAAGATCAAGATTTAGATCTATATTCACATGCGTGTTTTTTTCTCTCGGCAGGCAGCAATGTGCTATGTGCATGTGGCAGCACTGGTTGCAGAATACCTCAAAAGGAAAGGTGAGTCCGCAATGAGGACCACTTTACTGTACTGTAGCACTGTAATAATAATTCAGTGAATCGCAGGTTTGGCTAGTAAGGCTATTTCTAAAGGTCCTTTAAATAAGTTTTAGAATGAAACGGAGGTAATACTAATGTTGCTAGCATTAGCACGCACCTAAGGAAGCCCTTAAAAAAGAAAGAAAGTGGCAAGAAAAACGCCCTAAACATTATATGGAAGAAAGGTTAAGTGGGCCAGGACTCAAAAAGGGACTGAACCTCCTTAAAGATGTTATATGTAATAATAAAAACAGTTATCTACTTAATAAGTTTATAGTTACTAATAGATTAAATAAAATAAACTAAAACGAAATTAGAAAAGAGAACTTATCTATAGAAAATGTAAGTTAAAATTAAATAAAATAGTGTGATTCTGATATTGAACAGAATAGAATATTATAGATAGTGTATAATAAAGGATAGTAAATAGAGCTTATCTTCCACTTAATTCACACGGGGTCGCGGGTCATGGCCTGGCGACTCTGGGCGCAAGGGCAGGAACAACCCTAGATGGGACACCAATCCATTGTTGGGCACACACACACACACACTTACACCTAAGGGCCACTTTAGAGACATCAATTAACCTAACACATATGTCAGAAGAAACCGGAGTACTTGGAGTAAACCCACGCGGAGAGGACATGCAGACTCCACACAGAAAGGACCCAGACCGCTCCACCCTGGGTTTGAACCCGGGACCTTCATGCTGTGAGGCAGCGCACCGTGGAATAAAATAATGTGGAGAATATCAGCATTATTTCACCCAGTAAAGAGTCGCTGTAGCGTCTCCTGTTCTTCAGGCGTATTTAGTAATGTGTTTAATTATCTTTGTGTTGGAAAACACTGTTGAATTTAAGAAAGATGTGAAACTGAAACGTTTTCACTAGTGGTCTCAGATTTAATTTGTTTACACAAATGAAGAATTAAGCTTATGTGTCAGGTTCAAGATAGAAGTGCTCGAAAATATAAAGACAGAACAGCTCGACCAGATTTATGAGGGTCAATGACTTTATGGCTGTCCTTATAATAGCCATTAACAGAATTGCATATTGGTTGTTTTGAGAGCGGTGGGTCACAGGTTCACGTCTCTTACAGAGACTCACGTGTATGAACAGACTCAAAAACACACGTACAAAGGTCATTTCTAGCCATCAATGTGGAATTCAGTGAATACAAATGATAAGACTGGGATAATTTAAATGGAACTGATAGCAGCAGCAACAATCACACATTTACACACATGCAGTTATGTAATACTGTTCTAACCACTGCACTGAACTTTTAACTCTATACTTAAGAAAACAAACAAAGCAACAACAAAAAAACACAAAACAAATACAGTGGTACCTCGGTTCTCGTCGGTTTTGTTCCAGTTGAGCACCAAAAACAATAAGAACTAAAACTATTTTTCTCTATAAAGAATCATGAAACGTGAATGAATTTGTTCCAGATCCCCAGAAAATCCACACTGTATGAGGCATTATATGCATTAAAGGAGATTGATTACTGATTTATGATGGGTATATGTTCCGACAAACCCATCATAAGTTAAATGCATCATGAACTGATCAATTGAATACAATCTATACTGTATTTTAGCGCTACCTATTACTTATCCATTACATCAGTTGACAGTTGGCCAAAATCATTGACACAAAGCTCATTTTGTATTCAAGTGTTAAAAACCTCACGCTGTTAGATGAGCAATGGATTGAAAGTGAAAACTAAAAGTATAAAACTTACTTTGGGTTTCCAGGCTGCTAAAGCTAACTGCAGCCTGAAAGCCAGTAGGATTCAGCTCCGTTCGGTTGGCTGTCATTACTAACCTTTTAAGAGCAATGTCGATTTAGAATACGGTACTGTTGACGTAAGAATAAATAAAAACGTGAAGCACAGAAGAGATATGCGCTGAGTGAGTCTGAATCACTGTGTAGTGACTCAAGAATCGTGAATCGAGTGAAGCAGCGCAACTTTAAGTTTAAGCTGAGAACCGAGCAAACGACAAGAACTGAGACTAAAAGTTTCTAGGTGGTTTAAAACAGAGGTACCACTATAATTTAATACAATAATTTGCAGTGTCCACATGGTTGTTCCGATCATTTAGCTCTACTGAGCTACTGCACATCATTGGTGTGTGTGTGTGTGTGTGTGTGTGTGTGTGTGTGTGTGTGTGTGTGTGTGTGTGTGTGTGTGCGCGCTGTCCTGTGACACTCATTTTTAATAGGTCTGATAAGTAACATCATAAAGTAATGAAGCCGGTTGTACTTTATTTATCAGACACCAGACTTAAGTCTAATTAAGTCACTCTTCACTGATAATGTATAATTAAACTGTAACTGACTGGATTCCAGATCCAGTGTTCCGTTCAGTGAACTTAGTCGGTTTATGCTGTGATAATATACACAGGTTTGGCAACCCTTGGTTACAGTATACAAGTGTTATCTCTTTCTTTGCAGAAGAAAAATCAGATACATTTCGGAATTGATTAATAATTGCTGCTCCCCCTCCTGCTGTATCGACAACATGCATTTGAAACCCACAATTATTCAAAGTCTGATAATCCACATTATCCCAGAACGAGTCCATAATATTAAACACAGGGTTTAGATCAGGGGACTGTGGAGGAAAGTCCATGACACTCAGCACACCTAGATCTTCTCTGGTCATAGCTACAGAACTTTGGGGCGAGGTGCAGTATGGCTTTGCACCAACGTTACAACTTAAACGTGCAACGTTTGCCGCGCACGTTTGGTCATATATTGGAAACAAAACATTCTAAAACCTTTTTGGCTAGAGTTGTTTAATATTTTTATTGTGATAAACGATTGTGATTAAGTCAACTGGGAGATATGAAGGAGATGTAAAGAACTGTGCAAAAGTCTCAGGCCACCATTCGATTTGACATTGTTTTAGCAATAGTATAATGACCATATATAATTATATCTCAGTCTCTTATCTAGAATACAACCAGAACATACAGGGAGTGTATATAAAGTATTTTAAAACAAAATACAATTAGAAGAAACAACTTTAATAGGCTACAATGACAGTCCCCTTACACTTACCTTCATCAAGACCTTTGTATAGTTTGAAGAATCCTGATCAGGAATGGTCTTTTTGAAAGGGTGGCAGCTAAAAACGTTTTCAGAAGATGAACGTAGTGAAAAGGCTGTAATTTGCTAAAGTTTACAACGATTTCAATTATTATATTTAGATTGAGTATTATTATTATATAAAGAATATGTTATATATGGCCATTGTACTGTTGCTAAAACCAAATCTCATGGTGGCCTAAGACTGTTGCACAGTGCTATTTATTTATATTTTGCTCCATTGCTTCTCCATCTAGCACCGCTGCCTCGAAGTAAGAACGTCCCGGGTTCAATCCCAGGGTGAAGCGGCCTGGATCCTTTCTGTATGGAGTCTGCATGTCCTCCCCGTGTCTGTGTGGGTTTACTCCGGGTACTCCGGTTTCCTCCCACAG
>JAUZST010009270.1:0-13083 GCA_034779995.1 Parotocinclus haroldoi
TTACGCATGTAATTTGATTTGCTGTATCCTAGCTTTGGAAAATACAAGTGTTTATATTTGTCATGCCAATCAAACAATTTTGAATCTTGCATTTACTCGTTATTATGCCCCTTATTTAAAGAAACAACATGTGGAAAATGTTATCTTGCATGCTGTTAAACTGTGTAGTGAAGTGTTGTGAGCTTATGCTCAACATTCACTCAACAACTCAACAACGTAAGTTCTGATTAATTTATTTTCATGAGCTATTTTCCAACTGGGAAAACAGTGCTATAAAATGTATGTAAAATGTGACGATTTAAGACACAGGCCATAATTATGTGTTTCATATTGTCTAGAGGGGAAAATTCAATTAAGAATGTTTGTGTAAAAACGTTTTCACATATTAATTTTGACAGCACTAAAGCCTTTACATGAGCTACCTCAGAAAAAATAGACCATTTACCCCTGTAATTGAAAACCACTGAAAAATAGACTAGACTAGTTTTAGACTACACAAAGAAGTAAATCTTTAAGTTTATTTCATGAACAAACATAAAATGTGATAATATTCATGAATAAATACATACACACAAATCAGTATAATGAAATCATTATGTTGTCCTGTCAAAACTTTGCTTTCACCAGTAACAAGGCGGGTGATTGTCCTATTCAAGTCATGTCACTTCAATTCCCTTCAGACCAATGTGTTTGCGCACATCAACCACAACATTTCAAATGGAAGACAATCATTTCATAGAGAACCAGTAAATGTCCTCCCATGTAAACTTAGAGATATGGTACCAGATGTACCAGGAAGACTGAAAGGCCTCAATAAAGCCATTGATATGACAACCTCTTTTTTGAGAATAAACTCAACTTAGTTCCACTTTCACAAACGTTAGTTATTTCTTAATAGAGAAGTTCAGCTTTAATTCATCACTTTAACACTTTCCTTAAATGGATGCCAGATTATCTGTTTTCCATAGTGTCTGCTGGTATATATAACATTGGATAGAAGAAATACTGTCGTACACCATCCAACATATTTGTGCTTACGTAATGGTTTTAGAAAGAGACGTATTAGCGAGATATAAGCAGAGAGATGGTGGAGAAACAGGATAACAATAGCAACTCTGTTGAAAACATTGATTGAAATCATAAAATCAGGCACTCTGATCAGGCGGTCAGTAGCACTCAAATTCAATACTAGACTGAACAGTAAAATCAGAAGACATATAACACACACGCACACACACACACACACACACACACACCCACACACACACACACACACACACACACACACATACACACACATACATACATATAGCCATACCAGGATAAATTAATACAACTCAAAAAACCAACAATATTACCTCAGAATATTAAACTAATTATCTTTCAGATACTACAGACAAATGTATACAGACATTTTCCTACATCTTAAAATCTACATTTACAATCACTTTTTACTTCAATTGTCCTGATCTACACTGCTCACAAAAATTAGGGGGTAGTTCATTATGAGATATTTCATGTATCACCTAATTTTAGTGAGTAGTATACCTAATCTCACAATCAGCACTCTGATAAGCGACACTTTTTGGGTTGACAAGAAATTGAGCATACAGGAACTGTCATATCTTTCTGTCCTTTTCTGGAGGCATTCCTAATATAGTACAATCCAGTACAACCGATTGCAGCACCCCACAAATAGTGCTTAATAAATAGATCAATAAATAACTATTAAATAGGTAAGTCCAAGTATTAAGATACAATATCTTGCTTCTTCCACTGTAGGGAGAATGAGAACAGTAGAGCACTCCAGTCCTGGCTCCCCAATGTGGGATAGATCAGGGTGAGTCCGTCTGAGGTAACACTTAGAAGAGCACCTGGCTGGACTGAAAGGCATGTTGTCAGAGAAAGCTGGACCACAGGACATGTAAGGAGGCATCAACAGGAGGTGCTAAGGGCCAGGCAGATAAGAAGGGTTTGCCAAACATCTGAATGGATCACAGGGGAGTCTGGAGCTGGTGTCTTCTAGCTGGTCTTCTCGAAGGGATATCACAATATTAGAACTACACCATGAGGCAAAAGAGGAAAATGAGAATGTGTGTTATTGTTTGTAAGTTAGTGTTATTTTCTAAATGAAATTGTAGTAGCAAACCCTTTGCAATAAGAAATGTTATTATAGCAAACTTCTGCAAACATGTATGCATGCAAAAAGAAAACATATTTTCTTATATTTCACTAGTGTTTCAAGGACTTGCAGTGTCTTAAGGATAGGTTTCCAGGTTTGTTTTTGTTTTTGTACTTTTTCATGTTTAGCCACTGCATGTTTATCCATTGTCTATTTCCATTTTACCAGCTGGATTAAATACACTGACAACACCGAAGTAAATGTGTCTGTGTGCATAAGCATAGCTTAATAGCATCAATTTGTTAGTGAAAAACTAATTCTTCTATGAGTAACTTCCGAGAATGTTTGTCCCTGAGTAATAGAGTTTCTCTGTAGGGCAGGTTACCTGAGGCCTGTGTATGCTCTGATACGCCTCATTTGTGGGGAGAGTGGCGGTACTGAGGCAGAAGGCTGCTGACAATCTACAAGAGACTGACAAATTAGACAGATATACAGGAGTGACAGTCAGAGTTAGTGACAAGCACATGCACACTAGGACACAAAAACACACTAATAATGACTTGTGAGTGAATGAAACGAGACACAAAGTTCACATTTAAGTCACATTCATGCAAACACATGGATAATTCTAAAGCGTTTACAAATTTTCATGCATCACTGTAAATAGGATTAAAAATAAATGAACAAATTTCATCTCACAAATGGCTGTTTGGCTGTAGTGGAAAGCCTTCTCAGATGAGTAAAGGCCATTGTTTTGGAATGAAACGCTTCCACATCTGTGTTTATGTATTGTTGCAAACACCCCCTGATCACATTATTGGGTATAAGTCCTTATTTCTACACTGTCCATGTCAACAGTTTACTTATCACACAGACAGTTCTATAGTTCTATCATAGAATGTAGTCCATCTGTTCCATCTAATGGATGCCCTTTCCATCCTGAGGACATCACATGTATGTCTCAAATGTATTCATTTGAGAAATGTCTTTATTCAGAGCGACTATTTACCATTTAAAATATTAATAAAAAACAACCTAAAATACCGGAACCAACATTTGTTAGCTGTCCATGGCCTCTAATATTACACTAATCCTTCAGAAATCTCATGTTCTATGGATTATTGTGTCACTCCATAACCTATGCATTCAATATTTTTAATAAGAAATCTATAATAGTTTACTTGTCTCCCCAGGTTTTTAGTTAGTTCTGTTATCCGAACATATTCCCATTTCTGAAAATTAGAGACCATATCACAAGTCAAGTTCAATAGAATGTTTTATCATCTGAATATTCTGAAGACCATGGGATAATAAAAAAGTCCTTTCTAATATTTTCCTGTATGTTTGATGATCTTGTAGCTACAACTGAGAAGGTCAACTTACTATCCTGTTACTGAACTTATTTCATGCTTTTTGTTTATTGCAAAAAAAATTTTTTGTAAAGTATTAGAATGTGCTCAGTGCCCTACATGTATTTGCTAATTCTGTGTTGAAACCTCTGTCCTTGTACTCATGTAAAGGAATGACCAATTTTCATTATAAACAGCTGAAAGAATTAAAATATTTGTGTTGTTATATTAAGTATTCTTAAAAGACACAACAAGCAAATGGCACCGATTCACGGGCATGACTCATATACTTTGTTTGTCCCCTTTAATGTGTTCTCTAATGGACAGGACCCCACAGAACCACCACAGATCAGGTACTATTTTGGTGCTGCTCAGCACCGCACTGACACTGATGTGGAGCTACTGTGTTAGTGTATATCAGTGTTATTAGTCTATTAGTCTATTAGATGATAATGGCAAACTGTGGGACAAAGCAGATTTTAGGTGGTGTGACAACATGTTTAAAAATGAAACTGCACTTTCAGATACCCATGTCTCTATTGGTGGGACCAATTATTGCAAAACAGATTTTAGCAGTTTATACTGGTGCAGATCTGAACATGTCTGAGAACAAATTTGCAGAATGCAGAATGAGTCAGATTAGTTTGAGGAATCCTTGAGGTCCATGGATAGGTTGCTTTATGCTCAACAATTATTAATCCAGGGATTCTTAAGGAGATGGTTAGACTGGTTCCACCAAAAAAATTGCAGGTTAGCATATTTCACTGAGTCGTACAGTTTCAAATAGCTCAGAATGAGACACACATATAATGCGCAATGACAAACACGCAACTTCTCAAATCTTACTTATATAATATTAGAATGAGCAAATCAATTTTATCCGTTTATATTTAGTCAAGCATCAATGTTCCCTATGTCAAGGCTGCAATTAATAATGCATATGAAACCATAAATGCCCATCAAATTCCCGCATTCCCACATCCTCCAGGTAACCTGTTTTAGTTTAGGGTTGAACAGATTTTATAAGGCCAATTTTAAGGTTGTATAATCAGAAGTTTCAAAATTGAAAAAGCTGGGAAGGTAAGGAAAAATATAAAAAACACAGTGCACCTTACATGTACTTTTATATTATTGCAGACAATATGAACCCAATATGTTTCATGCTTTGTCTGATCAACTTTCAATTAAATTTATGATGTGATTTCAAACAGGTGATAATCATGATTGGGTAGAAAAGCAGTATCCACAAAAGTCTTTGAGGAGCAAGGGTTGGGCAGAGGATGGTCAACACGTGCAAAAAAAATGCTTGAAATGCTTAAAAAATATTTTCTGTAAAGAAAGCCTGGAAGGTATTTACATATTTTATTCCTAGCATTTGTGAGTTGTACATATCTCCCTAGGGATATCACTAACCAGAACCTTAGCTAAATGCACTTTGGCCCCTGGCCCCCTTTCCATTAGTATAAATGATGATATACTATAGAACTGTGCATTTTCTACAGCCTGTCCTTACACAACTAATTGGTATACCGCTTTCCCATATGCTCTCTATAATTAGCACAGATGTCTCTGCTTGCACTAAACAAATACAGTGACCTGTAACCCTGATATAATCTCAGTTTAGTCTGAAAAATGGACATGTTTGTATTTGCATGTATTATGTATAACACATACAGTGATATCAGCATAGGTGCTGCTATAGGTTTGAAAAGACATGTTAGTGTTGTCGCTTCACAGATCCAGTGACCCTGGTTCGGTCCTAACCTCGGATTCTGCCTCTGTGGAGTTTACATGTCCTCCCTCTTGTTTGTGTGAGTTTACTCTGAGTAATCCGATTTCCTTCCACATACATACGTGGTAGGTTAATTGGTGTTTCTAATGTGCCTTTATTGTGTGAATGTTTGTATCAGCACGTGAGTGTTTGTATAAGTGTGTGCCCTATAATGTAAGGGAACCCTGTGCTGCCAGCTAGTCTTTCCGGCGACTCTGAACAGGATTAAGCAGATATGAAAATAGATAATCAAAAAGATCTTACACTAAATTAAACAAAATTAAAACAGGTTCTAAAGAATTGTTATGGCCCCTGTGGTCCTTAGAACACCGTCATCACCCCCTCAATAAGATTCCACTGAATTTCTATGATGAACTGAGATAGCATTTAATAATATTTAAGTTTTGTACTAATGCTAGTCAGCCACTAGATGGAGACAAAGTGTTATTTAACGATGTACATGACCAAGCACTATAGTTGGGTACTCATATAGTCATTCATTTTCTTATCTGCCAATCCCGGTCAGAATTGCAGGAAACCAGTGGCACCGGTGGCACAGGGCAAAATAAGAATGAATTAGAACTAAGTAACTAATAAGAGTATTGCCATTCTCAATTTTGTTTACTGTGGCTGTGGTGTGAAAAACATTTTGGAAACCCTTGTGCGGCTTGGGAGCATGGAAACATCCAGTTCCAGGGTGGCTCGGCATTTGGAAGTGCTCTATGAATTAAGGAACTCTGGTTTGATCGCCACCTCTGGCTGGTTGAGGCCTGAATGTTGTAATGACCAGTGAGAGGTGGTCTGGGAAAGGTCAGCAGATGAATGGTAGATTTTCCATGTAGAACCAGGCTCTCGGCTTTCTATAAACAGTGGTAGTGTGGTGTGTCGCACCTCACCCACATGGGGAAATGAGCTTCTGTATGTTTCATGTATAAGGTGCAGTGAAACAGTGATTTACTTTCTGAGGGCTGCTCTTTATCTTGGGCACCTTTCCTACATGACCACGGTGTGACTGCTCATGATCAAATTCCAGGTCTTCTAAGCGCTGTGTGAGAGCCAGTTTCTGCTGGATGGCCATACGGAGCAGAGAGTTCAGTGTTTTCTTCTCATCCTCTGCAGCTGCCAGCTGCCTCTGCATCTCATCCAGCTGAGTAACATACTCATCACACCTGTGAAGAAATGTCAAATATTGAATTAATACATACAAACAATACCTGTGTTCAAATGATGGAACAGTGCCTCCTAAAATTAATGAAAGGTACCTGGTGGCAAACATAGCCCTTAGGGAGGAGAATGTGGCTGCGTCCTCTTTTAGAGCTTTTAGCTCATTTCTCAGCTTCGTCATTGTCTCTGTCACAATGGTCTTTTCATTTTCATACTTGCTTTTCAGGTTGGCCAGTGCAACCTCTGCTGTCTGGGAGAAACCACAAAAATTTAGTTAATGTCTTATCTAGAACTGAGGTAGTATGGGTGTCATCAGACCCACTTTACTAGGGCACATGGGGCAACTGAATTTACACTTTGCAAGGGCTCACCAAAAAAAAAAATTTAACAATATTTTTTTTTGCCTGGTTTGATGAGTCTCTACATATAATTTCTCATGGGCAACAAATTTCCTACACTGTAGTTCCTGTACCTACCTGTTTGTTTGCCTTAAGAACGAGACGTAAAGTGGCTATTTGTTCTCTTTTGGTGCTTAAGAGCGACTTAAGCTTCAGGATCTCTTCCAGGCAGGCCTCCTTGTCTTTGTCCAAGATGGGTGCCAGCTCCTGAGCAGCAGCCCTCTGTCTGGACAGTTGCAGTGAGCGATCAACAGCTTTCTGCAAGTGTTTGATCTGATCGCGAATAATGGCGTTCAGGTTGTAGATGTTCAAAGGCTCTTTCCGAAGATCTCCAGTTGCCTCTGGTATGGGTGAAGCAGATCGTGAGGCATTGTGGACTGGTGAGCCAAATGGGGTTCTCGTCGGACTCTGTTGGATTACTGTCTCTATTCTACCTCCGTCCATCAATGATTCTTTTAATGGTGAGTCATTAGGGCTCCTGGAGGATTCTGATGAGCTGGCAGCAGCAAGACGTCGCGCAAGACGGGGTGACAGCAATACTCGTGGGTCATCAGTGCCTTTAATACTGCCGCTACGCGTGATTCGACTCTGGCGGTAGTAGTCCAGCATGACACGGTTAGGTGTCTCATTGTTGCACAGGCAGACATGGTGGTAGAGCTGGGCAAGCTCTTCACTGAAAGTGACCAGCTCATCCTGGGCAGCATTCAGGGTGCCTTGGTTCTCACTGGCCATAGACGATGCACATCGCAGCTCCGCCTCCAAGCTGGTGTTTCGTTCACGGATCTCACGACACTCCTTTTCCGATGACGTCACACGCTCATACAGTACCTGGAGTTGCCCCTCATTTTGGTTGCGCTCTTCAGATTGGTTCTCCACAGACTGGTTATATTTTTCCTTCAAGGCCTTAAGCTCAGCTTTCAGGTCAATGACCTCAGTGACAGCCACCTTATACTTACACTCCAGGATTTCAATCCCATTTATGTCCACCTCGTACTCACGGCAGCCATTTATGAGCGTGTCCACTTTCTCTTTCTCCTCAGAATCCAGCTGCTTGTCACTACACAGGCTCTTCATGGCATTAATATGTTCTGTGAGGAAGTTCACCCGCTTGTGCTGCTCTGTTAAAGCTCCCTGTGTGTGCTGTAGCTGGGTCTGAGACTCCTGCAGGTTAGTCAGTAGGGTTGCCTTTTCTCGCTCCACCTAGCAAGAGGAGGACACAAGCGAGATAAGGATTTTAAGCAAGCAAAGGTAATTGGGTAATACCAGAAACATACACACTTTCCCATTTCTACATCTGAAACATAAAATACAGTCTTAACAATAAGTTGAATTATGTGAACTAAGCGTGTGCTTTATGTGGGAAGGCTGGTACGGAAATGTATAGTGTCCAGAAAATGAGAAAGGTTATTGCAAATGAAATGGCAAAAGGACATTCATCAATGGAATCTGCCAAATTTGAAACAACACATACAGCATAATTCAATGCCATCCAAAACGAGAAGTGTACAATTAACTTATTTTAACGCATATTATCACTAACGTAGAAATTTGAACTCTAACTGGTCAAGCAAATGCATATAACTCTTAATTGTACAGGTAAGTGCCAATTAACAAACATTCCAACAATAACTGTTCACTTCAATTATAATTTTAATATTCACAGCAATTATAACAAATTAAGTTATTAAAAGAAAATAAAAATCTGTTTTTTAACATCTACTGTTGCAGCCATAAACAGCTGGTCAAGTGAAAAAAGGTTTAGCATATGTACTGTATTTTGTACTCCCATAAACATTATTTATGCCATACTTTGAAGTTTTGTTTAGACATTTTTAATTTAATTGACTTTGCATTTTAGGCTTGGTTCATCACGAATGTGGTCTTATACAAAACCTGGAAAATCTATCTAGTTATTGTTTTTTTAAGTCTAGGTTTCTAAGGACATTTTGAGCTTGGTCCATCAGGAATGTGGTCTTAACTAAGTGACAGTAGAACTGACCCCGAGTTTTACTTACTGCTTAAAATAGACATTACTCTAATCATGCAGTAAGGACAAAGAATGGCATAACAATGGTCACGTTAGTTAGACCTGCTCTGGTGATATAGCACCAGTAATCATGCAAGAATAACAACTGCATAACAACTGTCTAGCATCTCTCTTGGACACACTCCTCTTATCAGAGGACAATGAGTGCATGGAATACAGTTTCACTTGATTTAAATTATTGATCCATTAACGCGCATGTGTTTGATTTCCTTGACATGTATCATCCAGACTTAGCATAACCAACAGGAAGTGCTGCTTAATTGCTTTGTGATCACCCATTCAGCTGGAGGAGTGAAAACATCAATATTTGGAGAAGTTTCAATCACTCAGTGGAGGACAGCCAGGAAGATAAATATAAACTGTAAACAAATCATGCTGAATCGAGATCGGGACAGACAGTATAGAACTTCTAAATCAGCGCCAGTCTGACCAGCCATTACAAGCAATTTTACAAAGTAAAAGTGCTTTAAATATATATTAATATGAATAAATACTGAATGCATTCAGGGTTCAATAACGATTGACTGAATACCCAAGGCAAGTAAACTGCGGTGAGGGGAGCAGCAGCAGCCGGGGAAATCACGAGAGGGTGTTAACAGTGTGTTAACAGAACGATATGAGTGAGGTTAATTCACATGGATATTTAACCCCTTGTTATGAATGAAAAAAATTATGTGTTTACAAACAGTGTCAAAGTATAGCATAGCAAAGCAAAGCGAGTCTGCAGCTTCATTTCTTCATGCAAAATGTCATGTTCATGGGTTGATTATGACCCCTCTGTATCTGAGATGTTCTGAAAAGTTTGCAGGTAACCTCTTTAAAAGGCAGACAAAAGTGCTTCTACTTTTCGTCAGAATATAATCTTTTGTAAACATAAGATGCTCCAGGATAAAAGACACTATACAAGTTGGAAAAAAAGTATACGTTGAACCCTTGCATTTAAAGGACATCTTGTCAAAAGACCAAATATCTGACAATATTGTGTGGACGTGACATAATGACATTATAAGTGGAAAAAGTAATAAAATCCTGTGTTGTAGATGGTTACATTTATGACTAACCTGTAAGAGCTGTTGTTTGAGCTTCTGGATCTCAGACAGGTTGAGTTCACTGAACAGATCAGACACAGGGTGCAATGCTTCTCCTTTCCTCCCACCAGGCCGGTGGTATTCACCGTTCATCTTTAGCGCATGGCCGTTACACCCATTACACTTGTTACTGTCCTCGTTATTGGGACTGGAATCAGAGGCTGAGGTGCCATTGTTGGTCGACTCCTCTGCGAACTTGAAACCCTCCACAACAGAGAAGGATATTTGAGTGTTGGCTGTATACACACTGTCATTAAGGCTGAGGTGGTGGGCCAACTCCTTCCTCAGACAATTCTTCTGCTCCCTTTCACTCTTCAGGGAATCTAGTGCCTCCTCTAACTGGCCATCAGATATGTCCTTCAAACGCAAAGCATCTTCCAATTGGCTGTTCAAAAGAACAGTCTCCTCTGCTAGTACTTTGATTTCATGCTTCAAGCCCTCATACTCCACCTGTGGAGAGTTAATGAAGCTGTAAAAATAAATATTGAAATTTTGAACAAAAACTAAAATGTTTGCAGACATCAGTATATCTGACATCACGTTTTGGACACAGAATTTGTTGCAATTGCACATCTGGTAAAAAAATTATTTCAGAAGATAAACATTAGTGGTGTGCATCCAAAACTTAAGCAGATTCTGTCTAGCAACAGGTAACCTGGACAAATGATGCAGTCCCACTTTACTCTATTTTTAAAGCTTTTACAAACATTTATAACATGTTTTGTTTCATATGTAGACTTCCAAAAACTGTATACATTGATGTTATGTGACATCCGAAACCATTTGTGTTTCTGTATGGCCACAGCAGCAAATTTATTTCACAGATAGTTTCGGATGGAGAATTATTGGCACCCAGGTACATTGTCAAATGTAACAAATTCTGCATGTAAATACATGCAATAGTATATAGCTATTTTGTAAACTGAATTTGTGATCAAATTACAACTTTTAGCTTTAAGGGATGATGGTGTGTTTGTATTAGGGACTGGAAGTGCATATGTTAGTGAGTACTTATGTGCAAACCTGATTCTGCTTTAGTGTAGACACAAGTTTCTGCAGTGTAATGTTTTCTTCCTCCAGCTCGGTGTAATCCTGCAGCAGCCTGGCTTCCCTGAACTTATACTCCTTGATCTCTTCTCTCATCCTGCTCTTCTGTTGCTCCAGCATCTTGTTACTCTGCAGCAAACATGAAGAGATGGAAGAACACGGTCATGGACAGAGAAAAAAAGGGGGTCGTGTTTACCGGTCTCCTGGGTGGAAATCAGACAAAGGAAAACAGCATCTGTTCTGGTAATGATGTAGTAATAATAGCAAGCTGATCTTTACCCAAGAATCTCTCAACCATCAGAATCAGAATAAAGCAGTGGCTCCTAAATCCCTCATGCACGAAAAAAGGAACATTTTTATGAACTGTTGTTTCTAGGCGGAAATAAGCTTTGCAGGGAACAAACCTAACATTTCTGCAAACTGTTATGAATATAGTTAAAGTTAAATAAAGCAGAAGAGAAAGGCAGCAGTAATTTGGCAACAGAAACTTTGGTCAAACTTATCCCAACGGCGTTTAAGAATTCATTTATTTTGCCTCACTTCCATTTTACGACACATTTATGTAAGATAGCTGCACAACATGTTTAATTTGACTTTAGTATTGGGCATCCAAATGCCAACACCACAACACAATAAGTGTTCTGGTTCTTGTGAAATCATAACATTGATTTAAAATCATAGCAGAGTTTCACTCATAAATGTTAATACACTACAACCACACCTCGTCATGGATACACCTTGTCATAAATTGATTCAGCTATTTCAGCAACACCTATTGTTAGAGTAGAATACAATACAATACAATACAAGTACACTGCTGTAGAAATGTCTTTTTCCTATTTTCAAAGTAGCAATATTATGGTATGACACATTTGACAAATTTCCTTTTGTTAGAGCTGAAATGTATTTTATGCATTGTGAAGCAGAGGCATCTAAGAAAAACATCTCAGAAAAATGTATGTGCAAAGTGGTAAGCCACAAAAGCTCACAGGATGAGACAAATGAGTGTTGAAACATCATCTATTTTCTGGTAATGCTAGAAGCAACATAATTACAAGAGCTTTTCATCATGGATTGGGTTTCCACGGCAGAGCACCTGACTGTGAGTAAGGTCTCATCACCCCAGGTCAATGCTCAAAATCACTCAATCATGTGCATGCTCTAAAATTACCCATAAGAGCAGACTGCTACAGCAAAAAACATGGACCTGGTCTATTCCAATGCCCCATGCTACTGACCATATGGTGTATATTTCAGTGGATATTGTTATCACACAAATTACATGTTTATCAGCCCTAAAGGTTTAACAACACGAGCGGCTCAGTGGTACGGCTCTTAGAAAGATAAAAGTTCAAATCCAGGCTCTGTTAAAGTACTATGGTATACTCATACAACTTTAACACACATTCACTTTCCATATGTCCTTAATCAAATTTAGTTCAAGGTCAAAAATAGACCAGGGGTCCATCCTATAGCACAGGACATAAGGGTGGAAGGAGTATCACACAGGAACCTCACACAGACAAGGACTAACCCTAACCTGGTCTCCGGTACAGTTATGTGACAGCACTAACCACTATGCTGCCCTAATCTACTCATTTGCAAGTAACTCCAGAATAGGGTGTCTGCCAAATAGTTTAATGTTACAGCTATAAGTGTACAATGTTTTGTTACTATCTCCTTATGAAATGTAGTCCTTCAAAAACAAATTACTTTTATTCTTATTATTTACTGATATAAAATAAAAGTGTAATTTGGTGAAGTAATGGTGGACCGGTGGCACAAATGGTTGTCGTAGCTGCGCAGTTCCAGGTATAACTGCTTTGATGATAACCTTGATTTAGACCAATGTGAACCAATGTGCATGTCTTCCTCATGTCTGCCTGGGTTTTTTCCAGGTATTCAGATTTTCTCCCACCTTCCAAAAAACATGCATTCGTTTAATCTTTTATTCCAAATTGCCCAGTGTGAATGCATTATTAGATGGGTAGAATGGGGTCCAGAGGCTAGAGCGTAAACCCAGGTCAAAACTTATTATAGTCTATAGAATATGAATGAAAAAACATAATATTGTCAGAAAATGCAATAAGTTTTGAC
>JAUZST010009271.1:0-13082 GCA_034779995.1 Parotocinclus haroldoi
ATAAATATATAATAATATATAATATTATATATAATATTATAATATTTTTAATATTAATATATAATATTATATAATATTTTTTAACAGACGTTTTTGCACTAAAAACACATTGTGACACTGAGAAAATACAACTTTCAGATCTGAACCCGTGTTTATGCAGATGTTTTAATTTCTTATTAAAAAACTGGACAGACATCCAAATACATTACAAAAATTAGGGGATATTTCAAAATGAATACAGAAAGGATCCCACAAGAACTGACTTTCTAATCCTGTCTACGTCCCATCACTGCTGGTGTGTTTTGTATTTGAACAGTCACTGCAGTACTCTCATCCAGTTTGCATGCATCTGTCCACCACCATGAATATATCACTACCCAAGCACAATAACTGAGTTTGCATTTAATTTGTGTAATTGAACAACGTTAGTGTTACAATCGAACTTTGACTTTTCATTTGCTTTTCTGATGATCTTGTTTAATTAAATAAAATAAAACGCTTCTTCTTTAAATCACTTTATATTCTTTTTAAAATATTCCCTAATCTTTTTGTGAGCAGTGTAGATTACAATTTTTAAAAAATATGAAGAATCTCTGTTTATTAATGTTTGGCCATTTGTCAAAGATATTTAGTAAATCCTTCACTAATAATAAGCAATGGAGGGTTAATAAATTATTTAGTTCAGTTTTTTTATGGGTTAATGGTTGAAGATAACTGAATCAAAGGCAAGGAAAATTCTGACAGTGATATACACATATTTTACATTAGAGGGTTTGTGTTTCGGTTATTAGTGTCTCATATATTTACAGTTGTGTTTAGCCAGGCCTCTAAAGTGATGAAACAGTGTAGGTATGTAAGTCTTACACAGCGTCTCTTTCTCTTTCTCTCTCTCTCTCTCTCACTCCAACTCACTGTAACACACTCTCACCTCACTCATTCCCTTCCAAGAGCTTAAACAGACCCATTATGCACTGTCTGTATATGCATGTGCAAGTGTGATTGGGAGGGGGTGTCTACCGGAACGCGTTCGCTGAAGTAATTTGTTTCTGCACGTGTTATGTATGTATATGTATATACATATATATATGTATGTGTGTGTGTGTGTGTGTGTGTGTGTGTGTGTGTGTGTGTGTGTGTGTTTAATGTATATGTCACTTTAGAGGAACTTTTGTCTGCTGAATGTCTTAGACATTAAAAAAACAGTATGTTTCCTTTCCAAGGCAGCAACATCTGCTGGAGTCTTAGATCCACTACTATTGCAATGAGTTACATGCTCTTGGTGTGTTTGCACTGAGTGCACGCATGCATGCACTCATCAGTGCAAGGAGCAGGGGGATGGGAGCCAAAACATGAAACTTTTTGACTTGTTTTACAGACAGCCTGATGAGCTACGAGAAGATATGACAATCTCTGAAAACATGAAAAATTACATTATGCCATACGGTATTCATTAGTTCATCAATCCTTTCTGCAAAACTGCCATTCTACAGCAAACACACTGAACAGGGAATGAAATTTGCGCTGATCAACATTACATAAATACAGACCAAGAAACCTTTTGCTGCAACAACAATTTAATTTTCTTATCATTTTCTTATGCATGGCATTTACTAATATGGATTTCCTACCTCTGACTAAGCAAACCTGATTTTTAGTAGAACACTGCCAATACTGTTTTCAGAAGATCTTCCTTTTTAAAGAGCTTTTAATGAGCTCAAAGCCCCAAGTAATTACTGCTGTCAACGAAAATGAGGGGCTAAAGGGCACCTTCAGTTAAATCCCAAACTTTGCTCACTGGACAATTTCCTGTCATTTGTCTTCAGTGCAATGGGGAGTGTAGACAGGAAATAGCTTTCAATATTACAAACATCTTTACAATACAAATAGTCCATAACATGGCACTTTAAGAGTCCTGGTACATCTCCAAAAACACACAGACAGACACTACACCAAATGAGGGAAGTTCTAAGTGGCAATAACGAAAACCGGGATATTCAAGCAGGAAACTGACTGTGAATAGGAGAATCAAATGAGGGAAAGGCAGCACTTGAGAGTTAAGATGCCAGGAGCTTCTGATAAATGTTGCTGTGATGGGAGTGTGGGGAACAAGCCCATGTATCTAGTAGATGACTACACAACAAGGCTCAGAAACAGTTGATGACAGGCACAGCCTTCTTTGTAGCAGAACAGTTAATTTTTCTGTGTTAGCCCAAATTTCACATGGGTCCTGCCAAGTAAGATTCCAAACCAAAAGATTCATAATGGATTGTAGACTGCAGAGTGGCTATTCATCATAGCAAGTGTAAATATGGGATAAGTGATTTGTAGGTACGTCTGCAATACTGCTGTGAATTTATGCCTGTATTAACTGGCTAGAAAGAGAATCTGTGATTTATTTGTGTAATTTTGAAATGCACTATTTTTCAACAAATAATAAGCTTTCACAACCTGTCTGTCTCAGCCTGTTGTTTCATTTTATTACACTTAGAGGGAAGGATATGTTTGCAAAGAAGATTATGTCTGCCACAAATGCAATCACCTTGTCTATTAAGAGGTCTGGGTACTGAGAAGAAGCCTCTTGAGTCCTGAAAAAAGAGACAGCACGGCAAGAACTTGAAAGCATCGAATGACCCTGACCTTGACTTGTTTCAGATGGTTTGCTTTAACTAACCTGGACTAAACTATGACAAAGAGGAGAGTGAAAGTTTGACCTCATCATGTCTCACTGCGGTTTGTTTTAACTGGCAGGGGTGCTTTCTCGCCTAGTACAATTCTCGCCGTAATGAGAGAGGGTCAGTGAGGGTCACATGCTGAGAGTGAAAAAGGATGGAGCAGAGCTGTTTTACCACTTCTCCCACCTGCCAGGCACCACACAGGAGGCATTCTGATTGTTAACAGGCCTGTCTGTCTCGCCGTACTCTGCACACTGGTGTGTTAATTCCTGAGACTGGGGAGCCTCTTCCTACTACTCTACAGACACTGTTCCACAACTCACCTACAATGAAATTCCTTTTATTGGTCTTTGTTATTTGGAACTGAATTCCATCAAAAACACATAAACTCATGCACTGTATTGTGTAGCTGTGTAGCTCACATTTTCAGTAGAAATTACCTTAAATGTTGATTTTAGAAGACGTATAATGAAGAGTATTGGTAGAAAGTGTCAAATGAAGCAGGCATGAAGTTTTTTTTCCCCACAACAAATTAGTTAAAGCAAATGCATCATCCTGGTTCCTGTTTCAACATCCTAGCTTGTATTACTCTTTCTGTACCAGATAAAATCTTCTGTTTATATTAGACATTATGTTAAACTCAGTAAAAGCACAGTGTACTATGAGCAACTATGATCTATATGTGATTTTTCAGTTTGTATTTTTAACTTAAAGCAAACACAACATGAATAGTAGATGAGAACAGAGTTCTAATACTATAACTCTCTATGTTGTTTACACTATTACACAAAATTCAAGAATAGCAAATGCAGAAAGCTGGAATTCTGCCTTCTGAACTCCAATTTTTTGCATTTGATTATTAAAGTGGTACACTATCTTTACTAAAAGAGTCTAGGATAATTAAAATGTTCAAAAGAGTATTGTTTAATTACTCTAAAAAAATTCATTAATCTTGAAACTAATGTTGGATTTGATTTCTGGCCTAATTTCGTAAATTGCTATTTTAATAATCTATTTACTTTGTTTCAAATATGCATGCTTCTAAAAATGTGTCGTTCTTAAACGATTTATTTGTTTTAGCAGAGTAAAGACAAAGTAATGTAATGACAAAATATCAAAATTACAAAATTGGGATATAGTTTTCACTTTAAAATGTCTTTTTTGCATTAAGCAAGTCTACATCCGGAGAGAGAAAAAAAATCAATCCTTAAATTTGAGTCATCATTTTGACCCATTTTCTTACTATTCTGTTTTAAGGACCTCACTATCTTCAGCTATCGCCACAGTTTTCTCATGTCACATATATTTTATCTTTAGCCTACAGGTATCACAGTCTTCTTAGTTTGTATTAGTTTGAGTTTGATTGATCTCTAGTTTTCTGAAGATATTTTAACTATTGTTTTTCACTACTGTTAACATGAAATCTAAACTCATTAATCAATAAGATCCTTTAAATCGTGGAATGAGTCTAAATTGATTTTTTTTTACATTTGCTTCACTAATGTGCCATTTCTATGTTAAAAGGTAAAAACTTTAAAAAGTTTTATTTTCCATGACCTTACTTATAACAATGGCCTAAATATGGAATTCATTGTCATGCCTTGTTACTTAATGTAGCATTTGTTTTAACGGCAAGGTTTTTTTAGTTGTGACATTCCCGACAGCCTATTGCACAGCAACAAAATTATTGTGAGCGTTCCATTAGCTGTAAAAATAAAAAAATAGCTATAAAAACTCGTATTTCAATAACATTATGCGTATGAACACTGTAGCCATATATACTGTACAACTTACACAAATCGAATTGTTGACATGCTGTAATGGCTGAATCTTCATTGTGTGCGGTTCTGATCATGGTAGTAACACAAAAGCAATCCGTACTGGGACTATTCTGTTCCGCGAAGAAGTCGACTATATAAAGATAATGGTGTTAATCCTGTCCCATAGTTGTATGGGTGTAGCCTTTTGTGTAGGCCACCAATTTCATTTTCTGAAGGCTTTTATATCTATTGCCAGTGTTTTGTACAACGAGAACCACTGGAAATGGAATAAACCTTACCACTAACTTACTTAATATATTCTAGACATCTGCACCTCTGTACCATCTTCTTTTGCGAGCTAATATATGCAAGTATGTGAATAAAAGTAGCAATGCTTATCTAAATACATTAGGTGGCGTGCGCTTTGTTTTTATTGTGTTAGTTGTTTCAATGACACATGTTCTGGCTTTTTGGAGTATGGCTTCGTTTATTGAATTGCAGTTTGCGTACTGCGATAAATTAAAATGTCACAGAGATTAAAAACAGTTATGTGTGAGATTTAAATACGGCGCAATGGGCAAGCGATATATATCAATCCCACAGTTTACAAAAACAATCAACCATATAGCCTAGACAAACATTTGGACTCGTCCCAACACTTTATTTTAATCGCTGCACCTTTCACATCCACGTAGGCAATTTAGTTTAAATTATTTTCTAATATACCTAAAAGCCTTTTCTGCAGCGGGTACAGTTGAGTAATTAAACATGCACAGCACAGCTAAAGCAATAACAACTACCCAAAGGCAAACGTCTCAGTTTAGGCTAGATGCACATGCTGGAACATGCCTAATTACAAAAGGGCTCAAGTATATTCATTAAAATGGGCTAAACGGCATAAAGCGTTTCTATTGTGTTTCTAGTGTTACTGTCCAGAAGCGGTACTTGCTGTTGTGATCTCCTACCTGTTATCGTGACGTCGCTGTAGAGGTTGGAGAGCTGCTCCTTAAGTAAAACCTGCTGCATCTGAGCCGCTTTCTCACGCTGCAGCTCTAGCATCATGTCGGGGTGACTAGCCAACTTGCAGCCCTTCTGTTTATCCAGGGCAATGTCACTGCGCACAATGTCTGTAGAGATAGGGTAGCTTTAGATCGTACTCTTCCTGTCATATATAACAGAAGTATGGATCGTTATAGAATATGAGTGACAAAGTGACGCGCAGGCGGACTGTGATGTTAGAAATTACATGCACGGGTCAGTCAGAATGAATGTTGTGATGCCTGAAACATAACAAAACATGGTCATACCATCTTCGTAATTCTTGAGGTAATAGTCTGGTCCTGGTCCTCGAAACTTGGCTAAATTCTTCAGGTTGTTGAACTGGAGGAAGTCTGTCCTCTTGCCCCCAAACCGGAGATAAGCTGGAGAAAGTCCTCGAGCCAATGTCACTAAGCGCTTGGAACTGAAAAACAGCACATACTATATTCACTCATAAATTAGGATTATTAAAAACAGTTGATCAATAAGTGTATGTTTTATAATGCCCCTGGGAAATTACTATACTTCATACTTTGAGTTGACAGAAATTATAATTTTGTAGGCTAAACTTAAAACCTGTGGTTCAATATATAGTTTGGAGCACGCAGCGTGCTAAATCCTAGTAAATAAATAATCAGATTCAAACAAACCCATTAACAAACGTTTAAGTTCTAAATACAACGATGTCAATGTAATCAGCATTGGGTTTACGTCTATGATGGCCCTGACTGCTGGGTCAATGACCCAGAGCATATTTGGAGTTTAAATTCAAATACAAATACAAAACTAACAACCAAACCAAATATATATTGCTCACAAAAATTAAAGGACTGAAAATTTCTGCAGTGAAACCTTATAATTTTGTGTTATTATGTATTAGTTAAACAAGGTATTTGTAATATTGAATGGCATTTGGAATCGCTTCGATTAAGTGGTATTTCTAATATTTACGCTTTAATGTGAAGGTTTATATGTATATACGCTAATATATTAAATCATCCATTTGCAGACCTGTTATATACGTCACTGTGCTCAGCATAAGTGTCATGTGAAATACAAGAAATCTCAAATGTGCTATTACATATAGGTTAAAAGACGTAACGGACGCAATAACAAAGACACAATCAATGTCGGTATAGTTCTTCTTAGATCTGTATATTCTGACGCTGTTTCTAGACAGAAACTGACTGCCACATATGCAACCTATTTCAATTCTATTTAATTACATGACATTTCAGTTAAATTATCTGAATGTAATCTAGATAAATAAGCATCACATTGTAGAAACATCACCACCAATAACAACAATTTAGTAGTGTGTAGTAGTAGTAGTAGTAGTAGTAGTAGTAGTAGTAGTAGTAATAATAATAATAATAATAATAATAATAATAATAATAATAATAATATTAAAATATACTAAATCCATTATAAGTAGCCTACTAGTTAGACATAGGAATATTTTATATCCCACTACGTAGCATAAAATAATAATTATTATATTGTTTATCAGTCATAATTAGCAGAATTAGTATATATGAGGAAATAATGAAGGAATAAACAGCCCATCATGAAAGTTCTAAAAAAAAAAAGCGAAGATATGGATATTCTTTGCGGTACAACATTATCTAAAACAGACCTCGTGTTTTTAGCGTTCTGCCCCGTTTAAGTTTCTAAAGGAATATTTGTTTGTACAGCCTGAACAGTAGGTTATGCTCATTCTAGAAGGTTAAAAAATATTCGACGATGGCTGACTATACCTATCGTATAAATAAATCTGACCTACACAAATAACGACGGTTAGAAACTCGTGTCAAAACAATAGCTATTGTGTTATTGAATCTAATCCTTGAAAATGGGTAACCCGCCCAGAATGGGTAGGTTTACTTCCAGGTCAAAGCTATGGCCTAAACCTTAATCACAGCAAAGACGGATCCATATTGAGAACAAGTCCGTGAACATCGGTTCTGGTGCAGGGCCTAACCCGAGATATATTCTTCGCACGCGAATTTACGTATTGGTTTTCAGATTTGAAACTCATTAAAAAAGTCTTGCCTATGTCCAAAGTCAGCGCCAGCATGCTGGATCATAGTCGAGTGACTAAATAAGGTGAGACCTCCAGAGAGCTCCAGTGTTAAACCCGCCAGGAGAAACACCGACTGGCGTTCAGCTACGTAGTACAAGCGTGTTACATATGGAGCAGGCTGCACTCGTGAAAAAGCATCACCACCCCAAGAAGACAGCTGAGGTTTTATTTGCACAGACACGTCTGAACATGGACTATCTCGTGGTATAAGCCCATATAATCCCCTTAAACCAACCACTTTTGAGGCATGAACAGTTATGTTGTACCGTTTGGTTGGTGCAATTTCAAATAGCGGAATTGCTGATCAGTCATTTACTTTTTGCATCACACGTATCGTGTCAAGTTAAAAGAAAAACCGAAATTAGATACCTTAAGAAATCAAGCCATCCGTTCTTCAGGATAGACGGATCCACTTGCAGCGATAAGAAATTGTCATTCAAAACCCGCACCGGGGTTCGCGTGTTAACGTCCAGCAAAATTAACGTCCTCTCCAGAAAGCTCTGTCTTCTCTCCGCGCCCACTTGCCTTCGGTATGTAGAAGTGGCAGAAGAGATCGGAGACTGGATCAGAAAAGTCCACCACAGAGACAAGCCGAACATCTCATGAAGGAATGTCCCGGGCATCTTCTGTCTTCTGTCCGTTAAGCAGCCGAGCCTAGCACTAAGAATAAGACGACCCCTGCTGTGCAGCCTTATAAAAATCAGACTGATTAAAATCACCTGAATCCTCCTCTATTTGAGTGACTGTTTGTTTTCTATAGTCATGTCAGCTTGCATCCCATCCACCCCCTGTTTTGTTCTGTTTGTTAAGCTCGAGCTGCTGTATCCGCCCCGGGGCCAGAATCCCAGCCTCTCCGGTAACGGGGGCCAGAGGCAGCACCGCCCATACACACACACACACACACACACACACACACACACACACAATTCTGTTGCTGCTGCGGCTACATCTGAAGGTAAGTATGCTTAAATACTCTTAATCTACCGACCGATGGACTCGTGAACTAAATTTGTTATGAAATCTTCCCGTCAATGACACATATTGATGGATAAACCTTAATCTAACGCCAGTAGCACTCTTGGAGGTAACTTAAGATATGTGAATAAGCTTTTGCAAATTCTAAGACGTTTGTTTGGCTGTCGTCTGACCCGTGCATAATGTTCTTTGCAGCCATCAAAAATGGAGAATGTTAAAATAGATTATAATGCGTTTACATTAACACAAGTAATTCACTCATGATGTTTGATGTGCGTAATATTAGGTTCTCTAAAATAATCCGCTAAACGCTTTCCAGATGACGTTAAAACACATTAGGCTGTCTCATCTAAAACGAAAGTGACAAACATTTTTTTTTATAGTTTACTAAGATTGGTGATCTGTGGACAAATGAAATCAGACAGGGAATTGAATATGTTGCTTTCTATTTAGAGATGAAGCTGTAGCCCATAGGAGTTAGAAGAGCATTAAGTAGGCCAATGACAGGCCTCTCCGAATCTTTAATGATCTAATAGTGTTGTTGTGAGATGCGTTAGACTTTATCTTTAATTCAGAAATGTACACTCAGATCCTAAATCAAGTTAAAATATATCAGAGAAATAAGCATTCGGTGTCTTGCCCTAATTCGACTATACCGAGAAATCTACACAAAGGAAACTGGGATTCTTTCAAATAGGCATCGTTTTCTAAATACTCAGCGTAAGTAGCGGTTCTTTCTTTTCAAAAAGAAAATAAACACAGCTTATTTTAAAGAATTAACATATACTGAAAATATTAATTCGGTAGATACCCGTCATTTAAGGTCAACTTGTCCTTTTCATTTTACTAAAATAACCTACTTTTATAATTATGTTATATTTTATATCTTTCTTGGTTTACTCGCGTCGCGTAACTGCGCTGTTAGGCCAAAAACGATGTTTAGAATGCCATTCATATCATCTTCTCACAGATGAATACGCATACAAATGTAGCCTGCTTACTTGACCAATTTCATATTGAAAAAAATTGATTTAAGGAATAACAAAAAAACTGCACAAACCGCCATTTAAGAAAAAGTTTAAGGACGTTTCCTAATTAAAGTGCATAATTAATTCCAAATAATAGTCATGAATTAAACAACAAATATCTATTTTTATTCAACAAAAGACATGAGAAATCGGATCGATTATCAATATGGCTGAATGGATAAAAATAGTGCAGATCGCAAAAAGTTTCCAACTGATATCCGACTTGAAATGGCATGATAAAAGATAAATAAATTAGTAGAACTGCAGGATTGAATTGCTAATTGCGTCTCGTATGGTAAATATGGTAACTTATTTATTATTAGTTGATCATCTAATTTGTGTTATACCTTGGACACCTTGGGCAGCTGTGTAAAAGTATTTTCTTTTTAACTTATTGAAAAGTATTGAAAACATTGGCGTTGTAACAGTTTAGATTATTTATGAGGTCTTCGGGTATGTCCTGCTTCGTGGGTTCAAATAAATTAGTAGGTGTTAGTTGTAGTTCAGTATGTATTGATAATGCAGATGTATATTTTGGATATTTATATATATTGGATACGTTTAGATAATAATAATAATAATAATAATTATTATTATTATTATTATTATTATTATTATTATTATTGTTGGTGGTGGTGGTAGTTGTTGTTACTGTAGTAGTAGTAGTAGTAGAGTAATAATAACAACAACAACAATAATAATAATAATAATAATAATAATAATAATAATAATTATTATTATTATTATTATTATTACTACTATTATTGTTGTTGTTGTTGTTGTTGTTGTTGTTGTTATTATTATTATTATTATTGCGAAATCTTACTGATGTTAATGCTATTTAGTTATCGTAGTAAGAAAATTTGTTTGCGTTTGTATGCGTTTTCCAATAAAGTTTTGACAGTTTCCAGTTTTCCTGCACACCGATGTTCCAATAATAACAAATTAAAATAATAAATCCACTTCACATTGTGTTTTTTCCTCTATTCTCCTATTTTTTGAGAGCATAAATGGGTTAGCTATAAAACACCCTATAGGCCTACCCACACCAACACGTTACTGGCGATAATTTAGCATCACGTCATTATTTACAGCATTTATGTATACGGACTAATGTAAGGTCACTACGTATGATTTCTACATATTCCAAAGGCTTTTATCTATTTACTTACTTAAATTTGGTTAAATCAACGATTCTAAACACTTGGGTAAAGTATTACTATTATTAGACCACCTCAGTAGATCTTAATTAGGAACTTAAAAGGAATAATACCATTGACTTTGCCTGTAGAGGAAAATCTACCACACAACGCGGAGAAGGCCATCACGTTCATCTAGACACCTTTATTACAAATAAGCTACGTTTGGGGCGATGATGTTTCTTCAGACACTGCATTCCAGGGGTAAATTTGACGCTGTTACTGTTTACTGCTCATCGTCGCCCCTTCAGTACTTGTATTACACTGAGAAAAGAGTACGAGGATTGTCGTTAATTTTTGTCGATAAGAAAGATAAAGAGTTGAGGTAGGTATGTATGCGGTCTATTTATACTGCTCACAAAAATAGGGGCTACTTTAAAATAAAATATCCCATAATTAAATATCACCTATTTTTGGGAGCAGTGTATTCATGTGATACAAAACCAGTGATAAACCTAGTACATAGATTACACTATGATATTGTACATATAAGCGTGATCTTATAACACCATTTATGCCTTAATCACAGTATGTCTTTGAAGGACTGAGTGTTTTCAAAATGCAATTCGGCACAAAAGTACCCAAGCAGGGCTATCATTTTTAATGGATCCCGTGGTCTCACTGCTTCAGTCTTTTTTCAGCTAAGCCGACAAGAAACAGGCTTTGTTAAGCTTATTCCTTCTATAACGAAAGACCTCATATGATTGATTAGGCTATGCGTTTACGTGACCAAAATATAAAAACATTTCAAAATACTTGAATACAATGATCTATTCTCAACAAAAAAACGTTTTACTTTATTTACTTTATAAAAAAATATAATTCCCTATGTTACGTGGACGACTTAAATTGCACAACAATGTTTATTTTTTTCATACCAAATTAATATACCAACTCATTTCTGAATGAATACCTTTAAGTATTACAGTTAATACAGTTGATACCTGTGATACTGTGGTAACCTAGCGGTTAAGGTACTGGACTCTGGAGCAGGGTTCAAATCCCACCTCTGCCAAGCTGCCACAGTTGGGTCCTTTGAGCAAGACCCTTAACCCACAATTGCTCGGATTGTAAGGCTATATTAATTGTAAGTCGCTTTGGATAAGGGCGTCTGCTAAATGCTGGAAGTGTAATTATTTAAGGCTAGTGTCAGCGTGTATAAAAGTGTCCTCTCAGGAAACTGCTTCTTTTGATTTCATGATTTTCATTAGGTTTATCCTTATACCTATTTCCTTATAACTCTTCTCTAATACGTTTATTATTAATCCAGTATTTATTTCTTTATTATTATTATCTTCTTTTCATATTATCGTCTATTCTTGTCATTTAGCCTATCAGCCTTAGAGCAGCCAATAACAACCTCTGGGCCAATATTTCAGTATGTGTTATGCAACATTGCCACCTTGTGGACATTTAGCTCATATATCACATCTAGAAATAACTAGAACTTAAAGGTTCTTAAAGAACTCAGAAGATAAAGTTTCACGTGAAAACCATTGTGTGTAAGTAGAAGCACTGATACTTAAAAAAAAAAACACATAAAACATATGTGGATATTAACATATAACGAAGCCCTTTGCAACCCAAAGTACTTCTTCAAAGGTAAAGCATCTGGTCATTCATGGCCTAACAAAAGTTGCAGATCCATCAAACCTAGTTCATATGTACTAAGGAGTAAGGAGGAGTGAAACCCTGCTACGAATAGTTTCTACAGAATTCCCTGCACCACAAAGCTTAATAATGTCACCACATAGCGTATTCTGCCAAATGTTTCCAAATGTAAACTATTAACTGGTCAGATGAATAAATTATAATTTGACGATTTTCATACTGGATTGCTTTTAACGTTTCGTTTGAAAATGTAGCCTATGCAAAGACATTATGTCATTGTAGTGAATAATATCGAGATGATTCACGCGGCACAGTTCACGCACGTGTGTTTACCCATGCTTACGCAATGTCCCTGTAAGAAGGAAAGAGCTGACATTTTTGACATTGTGAGGATCTTTTGCTGGTCACCACGAACTGCTTATTCCTACAGAAACGGCAAATTTCTTTATTTCTTTTTTTTCTTTCTTTTTACTCAAAACATTTATTTGCTTTATGTTACTGAAGAAGTTAGGGTTAAATGGGCAAAAGCAAAATGTGAGATTTTTTCTATATTTATGCATTATATTATATATAAAGTTTATATGTCTGAAGTTGACTTACTAAGGGTAACGATACGTATATTAAATATAAATGGAAACAGAAATATGTGTGTGTGTGTGTGTGTGTGTGTGTGTGTGTGTGTGTGTGTGTGTGTGTGTGTGTGTGTGTGTGTGTGT
>JAUZST010009272.1:0-13081 GCA_034779995.1 Parotocinclus haroldoi
TATATATATAATTTTTTTTTGCTCTCTGTCTCACTTTCTCTCATTCACTCTCTCTCTATTTCTCTCTCTCTCTCTCTGTCTCATTCTCTAATTCAGAGCCTTCAGGCATCTTAATGGAAGTAAAGGGAAAACATCTTGATGCATGTCAAGCTACACTTTGACTTTATAGAACATAGATCAGAGCCGTTCTTCAAAATGCTTTGTCTTAATTTTAATGTGTGATATCAACAGTTTATTAAATCAAAAGCTTCAACTGAAAGTCCTGGTTCCTGAAATATGAAAGGTCACACCAAACCACAGTCAAATCAGTGCTGTACTTGTACTGAATGTACATGACAGGGTTTGCTTGCTGCCACTGTTGGGTCATTGAGTAAGACCCTTATCCTACAATTGATGGATTCTAAGAGTAAGAGCATCTGCTTAACTCCTACACTAAAACGATCTAAGCCTTAGTGCATCGTTTTGGACATAATCTATGTCACTGAAGGCAAAACAGAGCAAACACATAAAGGATATGTGCTATGCTGCTAGTTTCTTTAAGCTAATTATATAGAAATGATTTAGACCACATACTTTAATTTCATCCTAATGTTTACACTGAGTATCACAAAAACATTTTGAAATCGTTAAAATAATGTAAACGGTAATAGCACAAACCGATTTCATGAAGTCAGTTTGCTTTATTAGTATTACACTTCAGTGAATCTGCATAATTTATACACATATAATAATATTTTACTTAGCTTTCATGGCATAGATGGCATGTTTTTATTGTAGTTTACTCATTTTCGTAGCTGAACTGACAGGAAATTGCAATAACACATCACATATCCCATTCTTATTGATTCCCTGTAATACATTTTTCTACAGGTACATATTATTTTGAATAACTAGTCCTCAGAAATTAAAAAAATACTGTTTTCTCTAAGTCACTTAAGGAATGGTTGACATTTAGTTGACATTTTAAACATCTATTTCAAATTTATTTTAACTGCAGGGGACTATGTTTTATTTATTTATGTATTTATTTATTTGCAGTGTTTACACTTCAGACATGAAACAGGAAATACAATCACTAAATTGATAAGAGTGAGAAAACCGAATACAGTCGATTCCAGTTAATGGGGGCACATCGGGACGCGATCGTTTTGGTACGATTAATCGAACATGCCCTATGTTACAAGACGGGACATGCTATAATTTATATAACATATTAAAAGTTTATTAAACCTTTATTGTACGCTTTACACGTATAGCGAACGTACAAACAAAAACTACTGTTGCTTACCAACTTTGTTTATTGAAAAATAAATTTGCAAACAAGTTTTTTGAAACGATCTCCAACACAATGTATAGATACTCAGTATGCGAAGTAATAATACTGTAAAAAAACAAGTTCTTACTCAATTCCAGTCAACGTTTGAAGAACTTGAACAAATTCAAGAAAGTGGTGGGCGTGGTCACCTCCCGCCGGTTTTACTCCTGTCAACACAACTTTTCGGATTTACTGACCTTTGCTAAAAGTATAAATTCTCCCATAGGGAATCCCTCCCATATCTCGCTGATCCGGTTTGCAGTGACTATGTGGCGACTTGTGGCTTCTTTTTCTTTCTTAACATTACACGTATATAATAGGATTTGTTTTGGTACTTTAGGATTTGGTCCAAATAAGCAGCTAGTCAAATTATCCGGATTCGACTGTAGTAAATACTGTAATGTTTTTATACATTGTAATTGATCGTGAGCAGCATAATATTACACACCTAAAAATGATGCATAGAGCTGAAATTGTTTGGGAAGTGAAGATTTGCACTTGACATGTAGCATTGTCAGCTAAATAACTGAAACTAAATTGCTAAACTGTATTACTGTTATTTGACAGTACCGGCAGGCTTGTTGATGTTTATTGATGAAGTATAAATTCCCTCATGTGTGTCACTCACTGCTACCCTTTATAGTGTCAGTCCAGTTATCAATTGGATAATGTTGAATAAATAGATAATTCTGACAGCTCCACTGCATTAAAAAAGCACGAACCTGAGTTTAAAATGATTAACGGCCACTTACATATTCTTTCACACTTTTACTAGTTCTAAGCGCTAATCCACAACCACCAACGCTAGAAGGTGCTGTCAAGGTCTCACTCGATTGTAATGAGCTTTGTAAAATTACCTTACTCAGAACTCCAATCCTGCAGTGTGTTGCTTGGATTTCATTGTGTGTGTCTGTGTGTGTGTGTGTGTGTGTGTGTGTGTGTGTGTGTTTTATCATCACAGTTTGGGTCCCAAATTAATTTAAGTACATCTCCTGCTATCAGGCAGCAGCAACAGCCCTTAATGAAGCACGAATGAGTCTAATCTGAAGGTAAAAATCGCACTCCCTTGTGCAAATTTAATTTAAGAGCGTCTTAGCTCTCTTCTCAAAGGACAAAACACTTTAGGAAACAGATTGAGCCTGACCAACATGACCATGGGAATTCTTACAGGCCTCTCAGGATCAGGGACACAAATCTGTGTCCTAAATTTTAATAATGTGCCCTTTTCAACACTTACACTCAATCAGCAGGCTGCCAAACCCATGAACCATCTGGATACCAGCACTGCTCTAAATGAGATGCCATAAAACAGAAGCCACAGTCTAATGTTACAACATAAAACATGAGGAATCAGATAAATGGCTAATAAAGCATGATACTATGTCTTTACAACGGCAAAGGACCTTCTGGATGTGACAGTAAGTAGCAGCTATTCATAGAACAGGACTCAAACTTAACATCCGCACTTAACTCCCTCTACCCAAAGAGTATTTGTAAAGCTTATCACAAATGAGTAGCACTGGCCTGATAAAGGATTGTATTGAATATCGAATAATTTAAATCCACTGCAATATTATGCAAATGATCATCTAGTGTCCATTGCCTTGTGACGATTATTTAAATAGACATTGCTTTATTTTAGAGACATAGTATCGCACAGACATAATATTGCCAACTACTTAAAAAAAAAACCTTGAAATATTATAATTCGTTATCTTCCGCCTAATCCACATGGGATCGCGGGCCAGTCGGAGCCCACCCGGTAACTCTGGGCAGGAACAACCCTAGACAGGGTGCCAATCCATCATAGACACACACACACACACACAGTCATGTACACAGTAACACACTAAGGGCCACTTTGGAAACACCAATTAACCTGATGTATATATAACCGCATGTATTTGGACTGTGGGAGGACTGGAGTACCCGGAGTAAACCCACACAGACACGGGGAGGACATACAGACTCCACATAGAAAGGACCCAGGCCGCTCCACCCTGGGATTGAACCCGATACCTTCTTAAAGTGAGGCAGTGGTGCTACCCCATCGAGCCCTGTGCTGTCCCAATGTACAATTTCAGTTTGTTAAAGAATGCTGGGGTAGATAAAAATAAAACTACCAAATGTTTGCATCTGCATGTACTCTTGAGACTATAAAATGGACAATCATTCCTACAGCCTACAGATGAAGGGTTAATGCCAGTTTTTGTAACACTGTTAACAGTGTTACACATCATACAGCCGAGTCTGGGGAAATGTAACATGGCAAAAAGGTGAAGTTCACTGGTAGTTCACAGCTTTTAACTTAACCAAAATATATTTTTAAAAAATGTATTCCAAAAGATATTAGAATACCCTAAATTCACAGTACAAGACCAAGCTATAAGTACTTCCACAACACAGTCATATCTGAGATAAAAAACAGTGCTCATGCTAAAGTTTGGTCAAGCCAGACAAATTTTACAAAACTAAATCCATTTTGCTGAAGTCTGTAAACAAATAAACAGATGCTTATGTTTGTGCTTGCATTGGCTTTATGTTGCTAAAAGTTTTAAATTAATATAAATCCTGGGGAAATATAAATGTTAAACATGACATGATCCGTGCAGTAAAAAAAAAAACAGACAAAAACAAGGTTGAGGCGGCACAGATATGTTTAGTAACACAAAATAACCGCTATTTGAAAATGATGGAAATACACAAAGTCAGTAGAACGCAGTCTTACTAAATCACACGCAGGACACGACTAATGGCGACTCCAGAATTTAGGGTTCTGTAAGCACATGACTTTCAAACTGCAACCACAGCCTGGGGTTTAAACACAGGTTAGATCCACGTTCTCCTGACATTCAGTTCACTGATAGATATTCTGACATTTTTCCTTAGAATTTGCTGAGCTAAGTCAGAATTCACTGTTCCATCAAAACTGTCATGCCTGGCCCAGATGCAGCAAAACAGGCCCAAATCATAACTGTACCCCCATGTTTCACATTATGGGACAAGCTCCTTATGCTGGAAAGGTGTGTTTATCTTTCTCCAGACATAATGCTTCTGATTGTATGGTATTGTAATGCCACAAGTGCACAGGGCCCGTGATATGGATTTTGGAAAACCTGGACATCGAGGTTGCTTAATAATATAATAGAAATACTAATAATACAGGTAATACTAAAAATACAGGTATCTATGTTTGTAAGACTGCCTGGCATGTGTGTCAAGTTTATATATCATTGTGAGGACCGAATGTCCTGTTGTGGGAAGGTTTCATTGGTACTCACAAGGACTTTCTGTTAACAAACTGCAAGTTTTCTTTGAAAAAAGTTACAGAACTTAAGATTAGGACTAGCTATAGTAATATTTTATCTATAGCCACAAACATACATGACTGCAGATGAGTGGTTATCAGCCAATGTTGATTTTTTAAGCAGTCCTAGTTTGTCTACGCTGATAGCAAATGAACTGAAATAGAAATAGACTGCCCAGTTATGAAGGTTAGCACTTTCCTATTTCCATTTAATTTTTTAGGTCACATCGGTGTTAAGGAACTCTTAAGTGACCGTCCAAGATATCCTATGATATAAGATGACTCAATGAGCCTCTCCAATGTTACAGGATCTGGAGAGATATTTTATAATATTCTATATTAGTGTCCCTGTTTCCCATCTCTGTATCATTATAGATGATTCAGTGCAATTATGTTGGCAGGCTTCAAAAGGTAATGCAGAGGTGGTGATAAATGTGGCACATCATTTTGTTCATATTTTTTAATAAATATTTCTGAATCTTTTGTTTTGTGAAAGGAGCTGTCTTTAATGCAATTTTTTTGATGCAATTAAAATGGTGGAACTAACACTAAGGTTGATGTTGAACTTACAGAATACAAATGGCCATTTTTTGCTGTTTCTACTGATGATGCTCTTTAAATTTCCAGACCTAAATTTCATGACATCAGGCATTATGTGACCTTTGAGGTTCATGGCATTTTGCAGTATAATATTGCATTACAACATCTTTGAGGATCTCAGTAGTAGTAAAGCCCCATAACAACATGTAGTATATGCCATTACATTTATATGTTCATGAATCTTATAAAGGTTGATTTAAAATGCATTTATAGGACATGCCCCCACCCATTCACAAAAAACATTAGCTTTAAAAGCCTCATAGAAATGAAGTCAGGATGTCAATACAGATAGAACAAGTGAACAAGGGAATAGTAAACAACTCCTGTTTGGTCTCCCCTTTTCCATTTTCACTCTTAAAACTACCTTATTGATCCACAGCTGAGTGACAGAACACAGGCAAGAATTACCCCTTGATTTATCACCTCTGTGTCATTCTCTTTTTTCTCCATACAACTACTTCTTTTGCCTTACATTTTCTGTAGAGACAATTAATGCCATTTGGCAGGGAACAAACAGAATTCCAGCTGTGGCCGAGAGACACAAATACATACAGACACATGTAGACGCAGACAAACACACCTACACAGACATACAGAGTGTGAGAGCTTGGGTTCTGCTGAGCTCTTAAAGACACCTTGTCAACACTTGAAACCTAAAAGTAATTCAACAGTTTTTCTTTTAGTAACCTGCTCAAATGTATTGATTTCATATATAATTCTTATGGCACGTATTCAACATGACGCTGAAAACCGCCCTCAAATATTTTTTTATAGTGACATAATCGCATCGCACAGTCCATGTCTGTTCCATCGCATCCCAAAGTGCTCATAGTACTACTGGATTTGAGATCCTGTGAGTGTAGAGGCCATTTCTGTACAGTGAATTCTCATTTTGAGTAAACTAGTTCGAGATGCATTGTGACAGTATTTTATCCTGTTGAATGTAGGATCTAAGGATTTTCAGGCAATATTAGACAGTTAGTGAACAGTCTGGTCTCCTAAGTTGATAAGTTGGACGTGTGAGAAGTATTCATGAGTAAAGATCAGAGCGACTTTAACAAGAGACAAAATGTTTTGGACAGGTGACTAGAACACAGGGCACATGCTAAAAAAACAAGGTATATGGGGTGTTCCCAGTCAGCAGTGGAGAGTACTTAGTGACAGGACATAAGGACAGAAGGGCAGAAAGCTATTGACCTGTATTGTTAAGCATAAACCTAGAAATGTGCCATATTGAGACTCAGTGGATATCAGTCCAACCCATTCTACTGCCACTGTTTGTCTACTGGAGAATCCAATGTGTTACAAGTCAGAGCCAGAGCTAGCACATGCAGAAACCTCTGGCACATTGGAAAGTCAGTAGACTTCTTGAATCAAAGCCAGGCCTACATTGGGTATCAGATTGAACAGTTTCAAATCAATAATTTCAGAACAAAAAATAAAAAATACACAGAAAACTACACTTTACCACTAAGTGGTAAATTTTTAGATGGCCACGAGATCTCAAAGTTACTGAAGACCTAAGGATTTTGAACTCGCCACTAAGAAAGTGATCTCAAAGAGCAGCATCCAATGTACAGTTTAGGGATATCCTTAGAAGGAGTGTGGTCAGAAGCTTCAGCACAGTTACAAAAGATCCTATTCAACGTAGAGCAAAGTAACATGAATCTCTAACTACACCATATAGCTTACTTCCTTGGCAAAACATACAGCATTAGTCTGAAGCAGAGTTGCAATTACACAGCCTCCACCATAGGACCACAATATAGCAAATATGAACATTTCATACTCTCCTCGTTGGAGTTTCTAGCCTACAATCCTGCCATTATCCTGTCTGTTTTTGAACAGTATTGATTCCCCTGTGTTAACCATGTCTAGCTGTTCTCTATCTACTCTCATTGATTATGACCATAACAAACAGATGTGTTTACGTGGTCATTTCTATGGTCCAATCAAACTGTACAAATCACTTTTTGTGGTCGTATTGCATGCCATTTTTGTGTGACAATACACTTGGATGAATGCATTTTGTATTGAGCAACCCATTAGGCTTCAGCTCAGTCAATGAGGTTTAACAACTCACATCGACTCATTCAACAACACTATACTGTTTCAAAATGTACAACAACCAACACAGCTTTTAAAGGACAGCGCCATCCTAAATCACAGCTACGTTTATATTGACATATTTTAATAGTTTGCAATTATGGTAGTAATTTGGTTTAGCATGTCTTGAATTATTTTACATCAATATGGGACATGCACAGTTGCATAGTTAGCATAATGTTAGGACTTTGCAAACAATTTTTGAAAATTAATGAATACACTTTTCTTTGTTCACACAGCAACTTTACAGGTCAATTTCTTTCGAAATAATGAACTTTCGGTTATTTTCTTATCCACAACACCAGCCAGAGCTGAACCAACACAAACCCAGAGTCACAGTGTACCTCAAGTCAACAGACTGGGCCAGTGGTGGCCAGCAGACTTGGGATACCTCTGGTGGGCCTTTCAAAATGCATTGCAAGGATTCTACCAGTAAGGAAGCAAATAGGGGTAATGCTTTTAACCATTTAATCCAACAAAAGACAGTTAAGACCATGGGTGTTTCACCAAGTAGGGTCAACCTGACATTTGAGCAGATAGAGAATGTCACTCGTGGACTTTCACCCTGCTATGGAGGCATTGCTGGAGTGGGGGCATCTCTATCTATGCCTGTGACACCCAGACTTTTTATAACCAGTCTTCACTATCACTATCACGAGCCCTCTCTAATGTCTGGATGTGCACCAGAGTTGCTGCAAGTCCACACCAATCACAGGTAAAATTATCATGTACGATAATAACAAATAACTAAACATTCCACTCACTAAAGTAGCTTCAGCTGATGTAATGGAAAGCCTGTTGAAGACAATTCTGCTGGTAGTTCAATAGATTCTTAATGAAAATATTATAGTTCATGTAAATATCATAAACAGGATCGTTAATAAAGCAAAACGAGATGCAAATATGCATCACATTTGAGTCAGGCCTCTTCTTTGATGCACACATAAACAACATTAATATTATTGTTTTCTTTCAGCTACGTAATATTTATAAGACTAGAAACATATACTCTCTTTCACAGAAGTCAAGAACTGGTTCATGCATTTATAAAACTGAGACTGGATGGCTGTCTAAATCTATAAACAATCTGTAGCTACATGAGCAAGCAGTGGCTCACATACGAACTAGAACTAAATAATTTGATCATATGAGTACTGTTTTATAGGCTTTGCTCTGTTTTCCTATTATATTATTATTATTATTAAGACTAGATTAAAACATTCTTATTTACAT
Source organism: Parotocinclus haroldoi (assembly GCA_034779995.1). Taxonomy (NCBI): domain Eukaryota; kingdom Metazoa; phylum Chordata; class Actinopteri; order Siluriformes; family Loricariidae; genus Parotocinclus; species Parotocinclus haroldoi. The sequence continues at coordinate 8,562 of JAUZST010009272.1, forward strand.
AGGCTTTTGGTTAGTCTCTTTAGACTGGGAGGCATGACTCCATGGTTCTGGAGGATGAAATAAGGGATTGTTTAAGCCCGACCTGGCCTGTCATGGCTTTGGCTCAGTTGGAGATAAGTTGCCAGAATGGTCAAGGCTACTGTACTATTGGTTTTTGACTGTGTATTTCTGACATAGACTACGGGCAGATATGGGTTTTCTCTGTCATTCACTTGTGTGGTTGCTGTCTTCTTTTCAAGTTGTGACTACAACTTGTGTTCTGTTGATGTACTTCCAGTACCAAGTTCCAGTGAGCTGTTCTTTCTACATCAGTCCTCATGCCTTCACCCAGACCACGATTACATTCGTCATTTTATTATATTCATTATTTTATTCATGTTCTCTATGTGTATGCACAATGCACAGTGGTTAGCATGGCTGTCTTACTGCAGAAGTGTCCCTTGCACCTTGTGCCCTTCGACTATAACCTGGATTGGGCAGATAAGACATTGAATGGATTTTACATTTTGTTCCCCATTTTATGTATTATATTAAGCTTATCAATTAATTAATAGCAGCAGTTCGTGAAGGAAAGGCAGCCGTCTAGCCATCTCCAGACACAGTAGACAAAGGATTTGCAATCAGCACTCTTACACTCTTAAAAAAACTGCAAATAATTTCTTATTTCAGTGCATCACTATTAAGTCACAAGGTTCTATGACAAAATCACCAAAGGACACAATTAGCTAAAGCACAGTTTTTAAACAGACTTCAGGCAAAGGACAGAATGTAGGTAAACAGGAGTATGTGATACAACAATGGCAGCAATGCTAAGGGAATGAATTAGCCTGTCCAGTAGCACTGTTTGACCATGTTTAGTAATGGAAGCTCCAAAACCCTCAAGTTCAAATCCTAGCCTGGCTAGTGCCTGTATGTTATTAATGTGTCTGCCTAGGATTCTGGGTACTCTGGCTTGCTCTTGCATTTCAACAATTTAAACAAAAAGTGCTGCAATTACAAAAAGTAATGTGGTTGTATAATAATCACAACTAGATTGCAGCAATTAAAGGGTCATGATTTATTACAGATGTATTTTTAGATCTATTTTTTAAAAACAAAACGGTTTTGTGGGAAGGACTTAGAAGAATAAATGCCTCTATCTCATCTATTACTTTGGAGAACAATATTTTAATGCTTTGGGATGTGGCTCACAGTCAGAGCTTGATGTGATGGCTGACATGGGTTTATTAAATTCATCCCTGAATGTTTTCTGCTCTGCATCCTGCTGTCCTGTGGCTTCTTGAAATGACTTTCGAGGCAATCATGCTGAGGTTGTGGATCCACTCACTGAACTTCTTTCATTATTAAGAACGAGATGCTGCTCTCTCTGCCATCTCCGTTCCTTAAGCTTCCTTCGATCAATTTATTCTTCCCTTTTGTTATGATCTATCTAGGGGTATCAAAGAAAGCCTTCATATATTTATCCACTTCAGTGAAATAAAAGTCTATTTTTGGACAGCATCCATCAGATCTGATGTGGTTCATGCAGCAGTATGTTTTAGTAGCAGTTTTGTAGCACGCAGTCGCTGATCAAGACATTTGGCACACCTGCACATTTATGTCTCATTGGTGTCATTTACTTGCTGGTTGAGGTTTAGTTTGATCCTACTTTTTTAATGAGAATATACAAACATAGCACCTTCAAAACATATTCCACCACAGAGCACAACGTGCAGAAATAAGCATTTTCTAAAATAAACCTGATGTCTACAAAGCATGAAATTACTTACAATATTATAAAATCAATGACACAGTTAAACTAAAAGACACAGATCAGACTCTGCAACATACATCGATACACTGGGCTGAGATCACTTGGTGTCATGTGATGTCAAAGCTTCATGTTTGGCTATTTTTGTTTATTTTTTGGTCACAAATATAAGTGCATGCAAATGAACACAAGTACAAGTCTGCAGCTATGATATGGCTGCTGCGTTCGTTCCCTGGACATCAGAATTCTCCATTTCCTGTGACGGAAATTGAAATTCAAAAGATTTGAAACATCTGTGTTGATCTTTTAAACCACAAGAGATACTGCATATCAAATTTGCAGCACTCGATTTCTGAGATAATTCTGGCTTTCTTTAATATCCTTCATGACCACCTTCCCATTGGAAAAAAACGGATAAAATATGGCAGATTTCAAGATGGCGGCCATGTTCTGGGTATAACCTAAAAGATAGGCCTCCTCACCCAATACTTGCTAGGCTATTCAGATATGTCATTTTATCTTTTATTTCTTAGATATAAGGGAGTCCTGTGTCTTTTGACTGACCCCGAAAAATAATAATAGTCTATGACACAAACAACTGCATGTCCTATTGTGTAGCCATAAACATGTCCGAGTTGAACTAATAATATTAATCATTTATAAATATCTTCGTTGGAGCTTTTTGTGTATGTGCCACAAACTTCCTGAGCTTTCATTTTCAATTGCATTAAGTAGTGCCCCAAAGCTAACTCTTGCTTTCTAGACTTTTGCTCTTCATACGCTCTTTAACATCCTTTCAACCCTGGCAGTGGCATTAAAACAGATGGATTTTCATTCAATCAGCTTAAGACAGCAGGAGTCATTTTCACTAAGAGCTGTTTTCATGCCACCCCTCATATCTGAGAGCCCACCTGCTGCCTGACATCCTGCTACTTGAGGCAAGAGGAGTTCCAGACATCGACGGAGGAGGCTAATCCGACGGGCTCTTCAACTTTCATCTTAGCGGGATGGATTTGTTACAGTTGATCAATATTTATGTGCTTTTTTTAAATCGACAGTGCACACACACCTAGAGCGCCATGAGTTTTAAGAGGCACATGATTAAGAAATGCGATTTAAAAATGAATTGCGCTGCAGTCTCAGTACAAGAAAAATGACAGAGAACTTAGTGTTAGCTTTATATTTGGGAACAAAACTATTCTAAAAACTATTCACAAATGAACTAAACCATTCAAATGTGCAATGGTTATGATGTACCCAACCTCTCTCTCTCTCTCTCTATATATATATATATATATATATACACTCACTGTTCACTTTATTAGGTACACCTCCTTGTTTCTATGCTCATTGTCCATTTTATCAGGTCCACTTACATCTTACTGTAGTTCTACAATTACAGACTGTAGTCCATTTGTTTCTCTTCATGCTTTAAATGTATATCCTTTACTATGTTCTCAGTCAGAACCCCCAGACGACCACCACAAATGGGGTACCATTCTCATAACAGGTATCATTCTCAGCACTGCAGTGATTCCGAGTGGTGGATGTCTGGAGATCTGTTTGTGTGTGCTGCTGGAGTTTTTAAACTGCTCAGTGTGACTGCTGGACTGCCAAGGCATACCAAATATGCCCAGCCACCATGTACTGTGATATACTAACACAAATATGTAAGGGGTGTACTGACTTTTGTAGAATACCTTTTATTATATTCCAAATAGATAAGAAATCAATTTAAGAAATCAGTCCTACTAAACATGACTACACTTTCACATTGCCCAGAAAAAGCTAAATGCAAATCATATCCCGCTTTTAAAAACATTCATGACTATCATGCAATATTTAGTGATTTCACAGTATAGTGACTCCAATGTCCTTGTTTATGGTACATTAGCTTGCAATACCATAGCTGAAACTCTCACACCAACAATGATATGTTTACGCAAAATGAGCTTCTCATGTATCATATAAGAATGATTGATGCTCTCCTTCTTTGCGCCAGCCCCCATCCGGGAGCTCATACTTTATCCTTGGACTTATTATGGCTCCACACAGCAAAGCTACAGGGGCCTGCACTTCATCAAGCCAGGTGGAAATAAAGTCTCCCTGTGCACTATTTAATTCAGAGCTCATACCCATGCTCAGTGTTATTGGCATTTAAGCACAAATTAACACAGAGCGCTGTCGCTAGCAGGAAGGTGCTTTATACATACAGTGAAGAAAATCAATCCTGCTGTATTCCCACTGTGACCAAAGTGCATGCTGGGATGCTGAATGGAGCTGTTGAACATTTGATTTCATACAGACAGATGGTGATATGTCAAAATGCATAAACATGTCATGGATATAAACAAGATGAGTTGAGATTTTCTTTAATATTAACTGGCTTGTTAGATCATAAAACAGGGTATATAAAAAATAGTGTAGCGTAGTGAGCACAGAAGAACTTGAAGTCCAGAAGAACAGAAGCACAGAAGAACAGAAGTTCATTCCATTCAATTTCCATAGCATCAGGGTAAGATGGGAACAAATCCTTAATCATGTGCCAGTCAATCACATGGCACATGTACACACACTGAGTCACATTAGGGATGCCAAAGAGCTTAACACATATCTCTGGAATGAAAGGAAACCGTAGTACTTGATGAAAAGCTGTGCAGACATTAGGGGGATGGGAGCCTACAAACACAACATAGGTGGTAGCTGGGTCACAATGTGCGATATAAATCATCTACAATAATCTTATTATTCTTATATATATATATATATA
>JAUZST010009273.1:0-13080 GCA_034779995.1 Parotocinclus haroldoi
TTCACTGCTATGCAGATGATACACAGCTGTACATATCAGCTGATCCAAAAGACGGCCTTACAATCAGTAAAATAGAGGATTGTGTTTAAGAAGTACAAAATTGGATGTAGTTTATTTCCTATTACTTAACTCAGTTTTACTAGTCGGACTCAAGACTGTGAAAGACCTGCATCTATCCTAAACTTGGATGGCTGTTCAGTAACGCCAAGTCTAACTGTAAAAAACTTAGGTGTTACATTTGATTCAGATCTCTCCCTTGATGTGCACATTAACAACATCACAAGAATTGCTTTCTTTCAGTTGCATAATATTGCTAAACGTAGAAATATCCTTTATTTTCAAGATGTGGAGAAACTGGTTCTTGCATTTATAATCTTGAGGTTGGCTTGCTGCAATGCTTTACTTGATGGATGTTCTAGTAAATCTCTTTGAAAAACTAACTCGAACTAACTAGAACCAGAACATTTGATCATATCAGTCCTGTTCTGCCATCTCTACCTTGGTTACCGGTTAAGTTTTGCAATGATTATAATATACTTCTTGTAACATACAAAGCTCTTCTACAGTAGGAGACGATGTGCCTCCAAGGGCCTCCCTCTAAGGACTTATGTTTTATAGTTTTGATAATTTTATAATTTTTCTATTACTAATTTAAATTTTATTAATAATTTATTTATTTTAAACTAATTTTGCTATGATTTAATATACATTTAGTATTTATTTAATTAACATCTAGGACGCCCATGGAGGATGGGTCCCCTGTTGAGTCTTGGTCCTCCCAAGGTTTCTTCCTACCATTTTAGGGAATTTTTCCTTGCCATTGCCGCCCTGGGCTTGCTCAACTTGGGATTGGCATTTTAAGATAATATATTACTGTAAAGCAGCTTTGAGACAATGCTACGTTGTAAAAGGTGCTATATAAATACAATTGTTCTGAATGAACTCTTACAATCCAGCTCTAATTCGTTCACAGGGTTCACAGACTCCTTCCAGTTCCTAGAATTCAAAAAAGTTACTGCAGGGGGAAAAGCTTTTTCATATTTGGCCCCCCAGCTATGGAATAAACTTCCCACTTTAGTTAGAAATTCAGACTCTCCAAATTTTTAAGTCTAGGCTAAAAACATTCTTATTTACTCAGGCTTTTAGTTAGATTTAAACTATGACTCATGGCTCAGGTTAGCTCTTGCCTCTTGGCTGTGTTAACTGCTGGTTCTTTCCCTTTAGCTATGCTGCTATAGTTAGTGCTGCCGGAGTTCTTATGCTGCACCTGGCATCAGTAATGGATAATAGACTCTGTGCTCCTAACCCTTCAATAATTACATTTTCTCTTTTCTCTTAGAGTTGATGTTCTGGTACGAGTTCCATTACCACATACCTAGATGTTCTTCCAGCTCAGCATCGCTCTACTAGTCTTTGTCAACAGAACCCAGTCCCACCAGAGTGCAGTAACTCCCTCTATCATTTGGACATTAGTAGACAATGTGCTTTCAAGGACTGCCCAATGAGGGCTCATTTTATAATCTATTTTGTTTTATAATTTAGTTCATTTATTTAATTACTATTTACATTTTTATTATTGATTTCTTATTCATTTAAATTGTTACTTACCTTTTGCTATAATTTAATATACTTGTAAGTATTTATCTAGGCCGCCCATGGAGGATGGGTCCCCTGTTAAGTCTTGGTCCTCCTGAGGTTTCTTCCTACCACATTCAGGGAGTTTTTCCTTTCCACTGTCACCCTAGGCTTGCTCAATTTAAGATTGGCCTTTAAAGATAATATAAGATTGTAAAGCTGCTTTGAGACAATGCACCATTGTAAAAAGTGCTATATAAATAAATTTGAACTGAATTAATTTGAGGGCCTGGTCAATGACTGGGATTACAGTTTCAAAAGATGACCATTAGTAACATACTAAGCCGTTATGTATTAAAATCGTGCTGGGCACGCAAGATCCTCCTGCTCATTCCAGCAAATGTCCAGGTCCATTAAAGTTCACCAGTGACTTTCTGGATAATCCAGAGATCATGTGATCAGAAGAGTCCGAAATAAAGCTTTTTGGTATGAATTCCATACATTGAATTAGGTGGAAGATGAAGAACACCTTCCCAACCGTGAAGCATGAGGGTGGGAATATCAAACTTTAGGGGACAAGACAACTGCACTGTATTGTAGGGAGGATGGATGGGGTCATGTATTGCGAGATTTTGGCAAACAACTTCCTTCCCTCAGTAAGAGCATTAAAGTTGGGTCATAGTTGGGTTTTCCAGCATGACATTGACCTGAAACTCGCAGCATTTCAAGGTCGTGGAGTGGAATAGCCAGTCTTCAGACCTGCACCCAATCGAATATCTTTGGAAGGAGCTGAAACTCAATGTTTCAAAATCCCTGCTGCAGTGTGTGCAAACATGGTCAAGAATTACAGGAAATATCTGTAAGTTCTGTTTTTTATTGTATCAAGTACTTATTTTATGCAATCAAATGCAAATTAATTATTTTTAAATAATTTTACATTCCCACTACGGACTCACTTTATAATCTATTTTGTTTTATAGTTTAGTTTATTTATTTATTCTATTACTAATTTAATTATATTATTTATATATATATATAATTTTATTATTAATTTGTTATTGATTTATTAACCTAATTTTGCTATAATTTAATATACTTTATGTATTTATTTAATTAACATCTAGGTGGGTCCCCTGTTGTGTCTTGGTCCTCCTGAGGTTTCTTCCTACCATTTTAGGGAGTTTTTCCTTGCATCTGTCGCCCTAGGCTTGCGCAACTTGGGATTAGCCTTTTAAGATAATGTAATATTCTAAAGCTGCTTTGAGACAATGTACCATTGTAAAAAGCACTATATAAATAAAATTGAATTGAATTCTTTGTAGGAAGGAAAACATGCTAAATCAGCAGTTTATCAAATACATATTTTCTCACTGTATATCCAAAGACGATTAGGGTTTCTCTATGGCTGTATTTGAGGGGAAAGGCATTTGAATACCATCACCAGAACCTTAACATTTATTCTAAAACTAACAGGTAGCCAGTGCAGTGAGTGGATAACAGGTGTAATATGATCCCTCTTGCTTCTGTAGGTGAAAACCCTAGCAGCAGCATTCTGGACCTGTTGCAGGTGTGAAATAGAGCTCTTAGGAAGAGCAGATGAAACACAGTTACAATAATCTAACCTTAATGTAATAAATGCATGGACAAGTTTCTCACTATCAGCAGGAGAGAGCATGTCACGGACCTTAGAGATAAGGTGATAGAAAGCTGTTCTGCATGTAGTAATAATATGTGATTTAAAACTAAGTTCATTATCAAAAAAGCCTATAACAAACAGACTGACAGCTTGTCAACTGCTTGCAAACTACTTCACAAACAAAAATATTACTTTTGACAAGTTCAGTGCTATATTACTAACAAAGTATATGAGCTGGCTGAAGCACAGTGAGTTTGCAATAATCATTACATAATCACACAATATTTTTTAAAGCTATAAGACAAAACTGGTACTTTTACACCTACTTGAGCGATGACTGGAATCGTCATACTGATGACACTGATGATAACTCTTATTAAAGATTGAAACATTCTTAAGCTCATCTTGAAAAAGTGTATGGATTAACATTGATCATGAGAGGCTTGATAGACTGTGTGGTTCTTTTTTATTGACGCAAAATTAATAACAAAAAGATTAATCGAAAAAGGGCTTTTAAAATCGCCTGTGTTTTAGCACCATTTTCATCCCACTGGGTTTCAATACAGGGTTGATATTGCAGTACTTTATATACATAGCGCCTACTAACCATCAAGTCCAGCTTGTAACAGTGCTGAAATCACCTGCACTTGACAATATTACAAACTGGAAATTTAGCTCATGCTCTTGGACATTGAGGGCGATAAGACAAGATATGATACACTTTATTAGTCACACCTGTTATTTCCAATGTGTGACAGTTATTTGTCAAATAAAGAAAATAAAGAGGTCAGTGAAGAATGACCAGACTGGCTCAAGCTGATAGAAAGTAAACAGTTAACTCAAATGACTACTAATCTTCTGAAAAAAGCAAAACACATTGAATACAACTCTGGTGTCACTCCTCTCAGCTAAGAACAGGCAATTGAGGCTACAATTTGATGACAAACTGATGATCTGAAAAATGTTGTTGTCACGCCTCTGGCTCCTCTCGTAACATCTCTTACTGTTCCTGTCCTTCCAGGCTCCATTTCCCACAGTCCACCCAACAGCCATGTGCCCATCACATGCCCACAACCCACCAATCACAGACCTTTCTGAGTTCTGAGACGTGTTCCAGCTGATCCTCATTTAAGACTTTATATAAACTCTCATGTTTTTCATGCTCATTGCAAAGTATTGCCAGCCTTACCCATTCCATACCGAGCGTTTATTCTCTGTATGAGTCTACCCATTTTCCCCATTTTCCAATCCCTTTGGTTTGTTTGTTTGACTTGTTATACTTCCTGGGTTTGACCCTGTCTGTTTTGATTACGCTCTGGTTAGCCCTTGTCGGTATTGTTTACTCTCTTCGATTTCCCCGTATTCGATCCAGTTCATATTTTTGACAATCCCTTTGTTTAATAAATGTGAGTCTACTTTTATATGTGCGCATGTCGCTTCTGTTTGGCCCAATGGTACAGAACACTTTGCCAGCCCGATGGCTTTAAAATTTTCACTCTTTGTTTCATTGCAGCCATTTACTAAAATAAAAAAAAGTTCATTTTATTTGTCATTAATGTACACTCAGCGTCCCATCTTAACAGAAAAAAGACATATAGACGTTTTTGTAATAATATTAAAAAAGAAAAACTGAAATATCACATGGTCAGAACTGTTCATAAGTATTTTGCTGTGACACTCATATTTAACTCACAAGCTGTCCATTTCTTCTTATCCTTCTTGAGATGGTTCTACTCCTTCATCCTTCCATCCAGCTGAGTTTAATTGAACTGATTAGGACTTGATTAGGAAAGGCACACACCTGTCTATATAAAACCTCACAGTTCACAGTGCATGTCAGTGCAAATGAGAATCAAGAGGACGAAGGAACTGCCCAAGGAGCTCAGAGACAGAATTGTGGCAAGGCAAAGATCTGGGCAAGGTCACAAAAAATTCTGCAGCACTCTAGGTTCCTAAGAGCACAGTGGCCTCCATAATTCTTAAATGGAAGATATTTGGGATGACCAGAACTCTTCTTAGACCTGGCCATCCAGCCAAACTGAGCAATCGTGGGAGAAGATCCTTGGTGAGAGAGGTAAAGAAGAATCCAAAGATCACTGTGGCTGAGCTCCAGAGATGCAGTAGAGAGATGGGAGAACGTTTCACAAAGTCAACTATCACTGCAGACCTGTACCAGTCGGGGCTTTATGGCAGAGTGGCCCGAGAGAAGCCTCTCCACAGTGCAAGACATGAAATCCTGAATACATTTTGGCAAAAAAAACACATGAAAGACTTCCAGACTATGAGAAATAAGATTCTTTGGTCTGATGAGGCGTAGATTGAACTTTTTGGTGTTAATTCTAAGGGGTATGTGTGGAGAAAACCAGGCACTGCTCATCACCTACCCTGTTCAATCCCATCATTAAAACATGGATCATACTATGGGGGAGTTTTTCAGTTGCAGGGACAGAATGACTGGTTGAAATTGAAGGAAAGATGAATGCGACCAAGTACAGACATATCCTCAAAGAAAACCTCTTCCAGAATGCTCAGGACCTCAGACTGGGTGGAAGGTTCACCTTCCAACAAGACAATGACCCAAAGCACACAGCTAAAATAACAAAGCAGTGGCTTTGGAACAACTCTTTGACCATTCTTAACTGGCCCAGCCAGAGTCCTGACCTAAACATCTCTGGAGAGTCCTGAAAATGGCAGTCTACCAACATTCAGCATCCAACCTGATGGAACTGGAGAGGATCTGCAAGGAAGAATGGTAGAGAATCCCCAAATCAAGGTGTGGAAAAACTTGTATCATTCTCAAGAAGATTCATGGCTGTACTAGCTCAAAAGGGTGCAAATACTAAAAACTGATCAAAAGGTCTGAATACTTATGGCAAGATGGGATGCCAAGTGTACATTAATGATAAATAATTTTTTTGATTTTAGCAAATGGCTGCAATAAAAGAAAGAGTGAAACATTTAAAGGGGTCTGAATATTTTCCTTACCCACTGTATCTTCAGTCCGCCTTAAGCAGTCAAAAATGGAACTAACCTACCGAGCTAGTCAAAGACTCAAGGAACTTAGCTTCTTTTTTTTTTCTTTCGTTTTTCACTACTTCGGTAGGTTAGTAATGGAACTGACTAAATCCGGATGTTTTATCAGAACTGGCTTGTAAGAACAAGGGTCTGTCCCTGGGAGGCCTGATCTCACTTGCGATTTGCAAACTCCTACAGGGCAGTGTTTTTCTTCACACAGTCTTCCAGCAATCCATTCAAGGCAGCCGACACCGAGGGGAACCACAGCAATACTGCCACACTTGCAGCGTGAACAATTATCCAACGAGGAACCCAGGATAGAGGTGTGCTGTCGACTTCTTGAAGGCATGTGCATGTATTGTGGCATTGCTGGTCACGTCTTACTTGACTGTCGGGTATGGAACTTATAAGTTTATTCGCTTTAAACTCGTTGTTAGGGCTCGTTCCTGCTCCACTCCGCCTTTCACAATGTTTCTTTCTTTTCCCCCGATCCCTTAGTGGGTTTTGTTTTGAATGTGTGCTTGCTTTCGCAGGGATCTATTGGACCTGGTTCTCTTCTTTTTACTCCTCCCATCTCATTCTACACACCTGAACTATATCAACCTTCATTATCTCACCTCTGTAAAACGCCGACTCAGACTCGCAGAATTGCCAGATTGTTACGTCATTTTACCCAGTACCTGGCTATACTAATTAACTTAGCTTTTAGCATACAGCTTGCCTTGAGCCATTACTTTTCATATTAGAATTGTTAAGGCTTCTATGCCTCTCCCCTTCACTTTCCACCGTACTCATCTTGTGTTTGGTTCTTGTCCAGTCTCCAGATTCTCCCACCCTGTTCCTCTATTGACCGCCTGGATCACAACCGTCAGCAGATACCCAAGACCCTGTAGAAGCTGCACTCGCCACTGCCACTACTGTTTTTTGTTCGCCCCCTGCACTCTCATCCTTTTCACTCATTCACATTCCCTTACGCTCCCATCATCACGTTTGGTTTGGTTTTTATTTGTATATATTTATTATAAAGCATGTTTTTATTCTACTTAGTTGATTATCTGTCTGTGAGTACTGCACCTTGGATTCCAGCCAATTAGCATCCTGGGGATTCCTAGGATTCTGTAACAGCATGAGCTGGACCACAGATCCACAGGCAGCCAACCTACTGCCGGTTGATGACGCCCGGAGCTCCATGCCCCATCTGGAAGATCTGGTTGGGCTGTGTTCCTCCACCATGACCACCAGTAAGCTTCCCCTGGGTTTGGAACCCCCCTCATCATGCATGGTGACCTAGCCAGTGCCAGGGGTTCTCCACCCATGCCAGTAGGATCAATTCTATTATTGGTCTCCTTCGGGGCAGTGCCTTAACATGGGCTGAGGCGATGATCTCCCAGAGGGGTTTTGATGATGACAAGTCAGTTTAGGGTGGTGTTTAACCAGCCCGAAGGGGCTTCAAGTCGCCTCCATCAGGGCTCCCAGTCCTTTAGAAATGACAAGCTTGTGGCTGGGATCATGGCACACAATTTGCCTTCCAGGTTTGGAGAGCCTTTATGGAGAGGTTGGGGATTTCCATCAGTCTCACATCTGGTTACCACTCCCAGTCAATTCGTCAGTGTGAAAGAATGAACCAAGAACTCCAAAATTGGCCAAAAACTCTCTAAAGATCTTACCCCATTCCCATTCTGAATTACCAACCCACTCTCTTGGTCTGCCAGTGGTGGAAGACAATGCAGTTAAGACTGGTGAGTCAAGATTGGCTTTTTTAATCAGTGGTTTAATAATGACACACTTACAGAATTTTCAGAGAAATCTGAGACTTTTTTATTTTTTTTTCTATGAATCAGGGAAAATGCGCAGCTTTAACTTTGGTTTGGGTGTTTTTATTCCCTGCTATTCTATCCGTCCAGGCAATCTTAAATACCTTAGAATTACAAATGTATCCATATATGTTCTAATTGTTTTGCTTTTTACTTGGTATGTATGGGTGTGGCCCTTATGTATTTGACTAGCAGGAGCAACTATATCCTGGGTTATGCAAAATATGCATTCTAATTGATTGGTTACAAGCTCAAGATGACTGGGCTACACGAAAGTATTAAACATTAAGTCTACAAGCTTATTAATAAACACAGCAGGAGTCTCAGAAGTAATAGTACCCTTTGTGTGATGACGAGTGGTTAGGTGAATTTTATTTGACACATATTGGTCAAAAACTAAGTGATCAGATATCACTGTTTGGGTCCCCACAGTCACCAGCTCTCAATCTAACCTTTGGGATATGGTAGAACAGGAGACTCGTATCATGGATGTTTCACAACATATGTCCATTATTTACCACAACATCTATTATTCCGTTATTGGTATATTGTAAATGAAAAGGCTTGACTCATTCAACAAATATATTTCATTACTAATAAAGTAATCAGTAATCAGACTTGATTCATCAGCAAAAGTACTATTTATTAGACTGTGGTGGCTTAATGATTAAAGTACTGCACTGTGGAAGGACCAGGGTCCATCTCACATTTACATCTGTGCCAAGCTACCACTGTTGGCTTCTTGTTCAAGGAGAAGAGTGCAGAGTGCAAATTAATCAGAAATCGACTTTGCTTTGTTTGCCTGTATTTAATAAACACCTGAGTTTGCTTCCTACTCCTGCCTTGTGAGTATTTACATGCTAAACGTATCAAATTACTTTGCCAAACATGGAGGCAGCAAAGCACTTGCCCACTTGCACTTGGCTGACTGGTGGGTGAACACCATCAAGCAATCATTCAGTTATCTGAGAAAGTGCGACAACTGACACCTCAAACACAACCACCAGCACCAGCACATAACCCACAGCCTCGTTATTCCACCTAATGCCCAGAATGATGTGTCGGAAACATGGAAGCATGTCATGGCTTCCTTCTTGAGTGCACCCTCTACTTCTGGAGGACCTCTCTAGTCGTCACAAGATTGCACATATGTCTGCTCATGCGAAGGGCTCTGAAGTGGGCTAGTGCTGAAGAACCAGAATGGTAAAGCACTGAATACCTATGCTAAGTTCTCTGCCAAATTTAAGAAAGTCTTTTATCAGGCAGATCTAGGCAAAGGAAGTGGGAAGCACTATTAACTCACACAGGGGCTTCATGGAACGCCTGGGCGTCATGGTGAGTCTCACTTCAGGCTACCATCCACAGTCCCACGGCTAAGTTGAGCGTTGTAACCAGGAACTACGTAGATTCCTAAGAACAGTTTGCTCCTCCCCCAAGGGCCCAATATATCCTATGGGTCAAATATGCTCAGAACTTGCTGTGTCACTCATCCATGGGCATTACCCCCTTTCAATGTGTACTGGGGTATCAACCTCCACATTACCCCTGGGACGACACTAACGTTGGCAACTTAACCCTCAGTTCCTGGTTCTGGTGAAGTGAGCAGGTGTGGGAAAGTACCTACCAACGTCTGAACCGGGCAGTGGTTCGCAATGAAAAGACAGGTTGTCCAAAGAAGATGGGAACACACCACTTCCACCGGAAACCTGAAAACAGCACAGAGAAAGTTAAGTGCATGTTTCATTGGTCCCTACAAATCCTTACAACAAATTAACAAAGCATCCTATGAACTGGAACTCCCAGCTCACCCCCGTATGTCTCCAGTTTTCCATGTATCCCAGCTCACACAAAATGTTCCAGGTACTCTCGCTTCAGACATCATCACAAGCAGCCCTACAGAACCCCTGAACATAAATGGACAGCGCACGTATGCAGTCAGCCAGCTTCTGGGTTTCAGGCACAGAGGTCCTCAATTCCAGTGCAATTCTGGTGAAGTGGGAACGATACAGTCCAGAGGACTATAGCTGGGTACCATCGCGGGACATCCTTGACCTCTACCGACACAGGAATTCCACGTTACCCAACCCAACAGACCTGCTGCCGAAGGTAACTCATCGAAGGGGGAGCTCTGTAACATTCAGTATGCTGGCTCAGAACACATTCACATGACCGAACACAGAAATACCCGAGCGCACTCAAACGCTGAGTACTCACAAACACGATCTCCAGAATACTGATTAAAGATCAGGTTCACAGGTATTGCCAGCTATGCCTGGGTTTGGATTTAAATCCCAAACATCCACTGACTAGATACAAAGCATTTTGGAGTCCCTCTTATTTAGAATTTGTTTACTGGTTACAGATTGCTGACTTTATTTGCTTTGTCTTAAATTCTTCTGATATACAGTGTGGAAAATAAGTATTTGATACACTGTCGATTTTGCAACTTTTCCCACCCACAAAAAATGATAGGTCTGTAATCCTAGGTACACTTCAACTGTGAGAGACAGAGTAAAAAAAAAATAAAGAAAGTCACACTGTAGGATTTGTAAATATAACCCCTATTCCAATTATGCTGGAACATTGTGTAAAACATAAATAAAAATGGGATACGATGATTCAAATGATATTCAATTGAATACACTACAAGACAAGATATTTAATGTTAAAACTGATTAACTTTATTGCTTTTTGCAAATGTTCACTCATTTTAAATTTAATTCCTGCCACTCGTTACAAAATGTAAAAACCCTGCCTAGTAAACTCCCTGATACAATTGCACGTGTAAAATGTTTAATATAACTTTGGTATTCACTTTCATTGCTGTATGTTAACTGTCAGCTCAACTGACAGCAAAGACTAATGAATGTCCAGTCCATGGAAGGAGAAGAAGGGGAAATTGAAGTATAGTACTGTTTGAGACAGTTTTAAGTTGTCTTTGTCAAATGGCTATTTTTGACTGTTTAATTTGAAAATAATAAAACAGAATTTCAGTAAGACATACTATTCTGAACTGAAGTGTGAGCAAAGCCAAGACTGTAACAATGCAATCTGTCAGTGCATGGGAGGCAGACAGACAGAAAGACACAGGGAGGGGAGCTGAAGCTATCAGCCTTGTCATTTGGCTTATAAGCGGCATTCAAAGGTGGCACATTCTCTCCCCCTGTGACCTGAGGTGTAGGCAGTCTGGATTAGTGGACTAACTGCACAGTGCACTGGCTTACTCATAGGGCAACACACATGCCATCCAATGACCTTTGTAGAATAAGACTGAAACAAATATTAACAGTAATACCTCCAGTTTCTTGAAGTGTAAAAAGCTTAATCCTAGTCCTGAACACCAGCTAGGTTCAGTTGAATTACTTGGTTTTATTATGTTTTTCAATACAGAGCCCAAAGAATGGGATAAAGGCAGGCAGACGATATACGTCTCAGGTGTGCATTGAAAAGTGTCATCTAAGCTTGGCAATCTGCCCTGCTTTTATTCACAGACCGTGATGGACTCTATCTTTCTAACCCTGGAGATATCTTCTCTTCTCAGCTTGAGCTTTCAAAAGAATGTGTATAGGTTTCATTCTTAAATCTGCTGATTGAGGTACACACCACTTGAATTAAGATGTTCATATTTGTCTTGTGGTCAACATGATGCCAGAATATTGAGTGTTCACATCAGAGTGAGGGATTTTTTATTCATAATTATTATTATGCTTGTATGGTGAGTACTCTTTAAAGGCAACTGTCCAATGTTAACCATGTTATTCCACTCCCTATCAACCACCTGCCTGTATATTTCATACCTCAGGGATCAGCTTTGCACAAAAATAAACAGCATCTCACTGTGTGTGTGTGTTTCAGGGAGTCAGGACAGCATAGAGGATGGTGTAAACAGAATCAACTAAATGATTTAGTTAAATTAATTATTACTATTATTATTTTCCTTGATTGTTTGTCCCAATGAATAAGAGCTGATTCACAGCCTGGGCCAATACACCTGAAGGTCGTAAAGAGAGATAATATGTCACTGAAAGAATTAAGTAATAAGAAAGAAATCCATGAGGAAATAAATCCCACACAATCAGGCTTGGATAACTGAAGTACATGTTCCACAACCCCAAATCAGAAAAAATAAAGAGAGAATGGACAATTTAAAGAAAAATAAACAAAGTGTCTTACATTTACTGTGATTTATTTAATTGCAGACAGTATGAACCCAAGGTATTTCATGTTTTCTTCCATTAAACAATGAATTGGGAGGATTTTCAGCCTGTAAACAACAATCCATCCCAATCCTCAGCTTGAAATTTGGTGACCTCCAATATTACTTAAAACTTTACGGTGCCAAAAGAAACCTCATGTTAGCCATGGTCTGAAGGGGTGTCTCTTGGCTCAAAGGTTATTGAGTTGTATTGTGGTCAGATGATTCTGTATTTCAGGTCTATTTTTAATGGACATTGTGTGCTCTGTTGTTAGCAACAAGCCAGGATCTGACATGGTGTGGGTTTGAGCCAGTGCCCTTGTAGCATTAATCTATACTGCTCACAAAAATTAGGGGATTTTTATTTTCCCCACTGTACCTTGGATGTTTTTTTGCCATAAGCATTGTAGCCTTCTTACAGGGCACACACCCCTAGGAAAAGGATGAATTTACGGCATTTAGCAGATGCCCTTATCCAGAGTGACTTAAAACAGATACAGTCAAACAACGGTGGGCCAAGGGCCTTGCTTAAGGACTCAACTGTGGCAGCTTGGCAGAGGTGGTATTTGAACCCACGACCATCAGGTCCAGAGTCCAGTGGTGGGCGGTGTTGTTAGGTGGTTGGTAAGGTGTCCCAATACTTTTGGCTGCAAGTGGGAGCATTTAATTTTATTTCATTAAACAAGATGATCAGAAAAACAAATGAAAAGTCAAAGAATGTTGTTTAAATATGCAATTGATACAATAACTCAATTGTTGTAATTGAGTAGTGTCACGATGAGATCGCATGGGCGATCTTATCGGACAGCCGTCACCCAGGGCACCTCCCCTTCTAGCGTCTTCTC
>JAUZST010009274.1:0-13080 GCA_034779995.1 Parotocinclus haroldoi
TAGATAATTGTATTACTGTAAAGCTGCTTTGAGACGATGCTACATTGTAAAAAGTGCTATATAAATAAAATTGAATTTAATTGAATTGAATTGAAGATAAGGAATGCTTACTGAACCAAGCATGATGTGGTTGGAAATAGGTTATATATATTGTTGTAGGTTATGTTCTTTGGTCCACCCAAATAAGATGCATTGTTTGTTGAGTTCAATTCAAGGAGCTAAATCAAATTCCAAACAGAAACAAACCTAGATAGACTATATCACAAAAATGTAATAACATGTACTACACTATATAAAATACAGTCAATGACTGGGCCTACAAATTTCAAACCTGGTTTTGTCACAACATACTTTTCCACTGATCTACGCGCAATCTTTGTGAGCTTTAGTATATTATATTATAAATACTATATCATATATTGGTCTTAACCAGATACCTGGTTAAATAACCCATTAAATAGCGTTATTGAACAGGGTTAACAATGGAAAACTCCTTCTTCAATGTATGAAACAAATAGTTGTGTAACAAATAGTCTTGTGGTAAGTAGTGTATCCATGTAAAATGAGTAGTGTATCACAGTTATCCTAGGTTGAAAAGGTCATAATATCTCCAACCCTGTTTTGAATGAGATTTATGTAGAATGTGTCTGCTAACCAGTTGTGTGGAGAAATCAATAATTGTGAATTCCCAGTTACAAGTTCAAGCTCAAATAATACTCATAATGGTTTAGAAATCAATTAAGAAAATGTATTAGGAACCTGAACATCCCCTCCTACCCTGTCCCAGAGATTTTTTATTTTATTAAAATGTTGTGACTGTGAAGGCCAGGGAAGCTAAAAAACACTTGTTGTCAGATTTCTGGATCCAATATCTGACTATACAACCCTTTGTGACATGAAAACGCGTTTCCGCCATAGCGATGAACTTGGTCCACAGGTATCAGAGGACCCAGTGTGTGAACTAGATCACACCATTCTAGGTATACTTTCGACACTGATGTGAAAAACCCCACAAGGCTGGCAGTGTTTAAAATACTGACCATGACCGTGCCTATGCCTTTAACGCTTTTCCAGTCCCCCAATTTTCCCATTCTAATTTGGATTCACAGTGAAACTTGCTCAGTTGATTTTCTGCTGCACTCCAAGGGTCACACATATAATTTCTATACAGGGACTCCCCAATCATGAAAGGGGAGGAATCTCTACTAAAGTGACAACATGGTGTATACTCCATGGAACGCTTTAAACTATGCCAGGCTATGTTTGATGCATATGGGTGAAGAGTTCAGCAGTTTTACTGTGAATTGCCAAAATAATCTCGAGATCTCTCTCCCTTGTCCTTCTTTTCACTTTGCCAGGAACAGAGAGACAGCTCTCTGAGTGGCATAATATAGGCTGGATCTGTTTCTCTCCCCAGTGGATCTAAACCTAGATCCTCTTCTATTCAGTTATTTTTAAGGGTTCCTAGTGATGGCAAGAAGTATTTTTGGATGAAATCATGTGCCTGTAGAAACCTGAGGAAATAGGATTGTGGCATGCTGTACTCCGTTTTTAGCTGTTATCGTGACATGAAACTATTATCTTGGAAAAGGTCCCTTACACAGTTCACCCCCTTTCTACAGCATAGCTGAAACCCTAAATCAATAGGAGTGGGAGGAAACATTTACTGGGATTGTAGCTGATCTTCTTTGTTATTAAAGTGAATTATGGGTACTTGGATAAAGGTGCTTACATACAGCAGATGGACATATTTAAAAAGAAAACAATGATGCTGGTTTTACAAGTGTGTTTTTCCATAAACTAGGGTTTCATCCATTGGTGAGCCTGAGACCAGTGTCCTAATTTCTAATGAATGGTTTCATAGTAGTAAAGCATACACTGTGGCAAAGCCAATCCTTTGTCAATCTTGCATAAAATATCTTTCTTGGTGGAATATTGTTCAAGAGAAAAATAGACAATGAATGTATTTGTTTAGAGAGTTGAAAAAAATCAGGATGATGGTTGGAATAGTTTGAAATAGATATGTAAATCTTAATCATTATTAAGATTACGATTAATAATAGGAGCAACTGCAGTAGATTGTTGAACAGGTCTTCTCACTATATGGTCATTTCAATGTAAGTCATCAGCACTCTCATTGCTTAATCAGACTGGGTCTGTAGTGAGGACTTTTCCCTATACAGTTTCTTGGATGAAGGTGTTGAATTCAGTCGATCGATAACTTTTATTCGCTGTTATCTCTGTGGCGCACTTTGCTTTCCTGCCACACTTACTAGCTGAAGGTAATTATTTGTCCACTGATATGCGCCTTCAAGGTTTCCCATAACATGCTGTAATTAATTTCTTGTGGCTCTTCAGGTTTTTCAAGAAAGAAATCAATTTGAGCATTTATATATGAAACATCTCCTCTCTGTACGGAGTCTTTCCTTAAAGTGCCATTGAATTAACACTGTACTGTGATCTGAAATAACTTCCATATGCTTGTCAATTTACAGAAAGGAAATTCTGGAATGTGTCTGACGCAGCGAAGAAAAAAAATATTGTTTGTCATAGTATTTTTAATCACCATGTGTGTCTATCACTTCATATGTGTGAAATAAATTTACACATCATGCTGATTTACTGAGCATAATTACTCTTGGACTTGAGAAGTCCAGTGGCGGGTGAGGGATATAATTTAAATCTCCTCTTATCCTACTAATCATATGTTAGACTTATAGTCTCTATGCTGTAAGAATAAAAGAAGCATCCAAAATATGGATTTTTAGTACGGATTTTTAGTACGGAGTTCCCAGTGAAAATTGGCAAACCTATTCTCTATGAACTTTGTTTAATGACAGCAGTGCAGAAACAAACTGACTTGATGGAAGTGAAAACCTATAAATGTGTCTTATTGTGAGTCACTGTATTCAGTACAGCCCATTCTACAGCTACTGTCTGTCTTTAGAGAATCCAGAAATGTCTGATTTATATTATGAATGTGTAACAAGTGTTGCTCAAATAGCAGAGCTCAATGATTAAAAGTGGCGTCTGTAAACTTTTGTCCAAATAGTGTATTTGCTAATATTATATACTAATGTTTATATGTTATATATGTTAACTATTAAGAACTTGATGACATTTTTTGCCTCAAGCTCTCCTCTTTTCAATTTAAACTGACCAAGATTCATCAAATGCATTTCCTGTACATATTATAAAATACCCCCTAAATCACCTCCAGGATTTCCTTTGCTTTTGTATTTTATAAGTCATAAACTGAGATCAGCTTCATAGATAGTCACATGTATTCATTTAGGTGATGTCCTTATCCTTATCCTTATTCAATTGTGGGTAACAGACCTTGCTTAAGGACCCATTAGTGGCAGAATGGCAGAGGTGGTATTTAAATCCTGGACCTTACAGCTTCACAGTCCAGTAGCTTAACTGCTAAGGAAAGAAGACAACAAGCATGAAAAACATGAAGTAACATCTTAGCATGTCTATTGGGGTGTAAATAACGGCTTTAAGTACTTCTCCCAAAAAGTTCCATTAGCTTCAAATCTGGTACAGCTAAACTCAGGTAGTGTTATGTATCTCAACTTCTGGACAGATGTACAAATCCATACTCATGCTGTTCCCTAACCACCATCAGTGTTAATTTGTTCCCCATCTTATGGTTATCACATGTAGCTCTTGCCTCAATCCAAGTCAAGTTTCTTCTTTGTGTCTCACATCTTTGAAGCGAAAGTTCTCTACCCTTGGATGTAAAAAACCCTCATCTCCGTCTTATCTTTTTTATATCTTCCCATCCCTCTATAGCTCCATAATCCGTAGGATACAGCAGCAAGCTTGCTCTTCTAAAGCTTCACACTGCTCATTTTCTATTGATTTTTTTTCTGACAGAATCCAAATGATTAATTAGTATCTACCTCCATTAAGTGGTTTTCATCCTCTTCTTAATTGGCACCATTTTTAATTAAGGGCACAGTTGGACCACTTGTCCTCAAAATTCTGCAAACTATGTTGTTTTATTTTTTACACACTGTGGTCAAATCCTCTGTCAGAATGCTGATGGTTTGTAATTAGGCTTGTTGTGACTTTTAGGTTTAGCCAAAGAACTGTTAACATTGGTGGGTTTTCATAAGGTTCTTTCCTTGAGCATCACTAAATTTTTTCTCACCAATTCTGACTTTTAGACTTGACTAGGTTTGAAATGGCCATTTATTCTACTGATAGTGTTATTTTCCAAGTCCATGGTACAAGATCATGTGTGTAAGGAGCTTTAAATATGGCTCAGCTGCTTGGCCCGGTTTATTTATGAGACTGTGGCTGATTCATGCTCATGATGAGGAACCATTAGATTAAAGATGCATCTTAAATGCTATTAAGTCAACTAAATTATATCTCAATGCATTTAGCATAAAACCAATACTAATGAGAGAGTAGGGATCTATTTTGGACACACCCATATCTTCTATAGGGAAATTGCTCTTTACAGCGTGCTATTTGCAATACAGATGGACCAAAAGTAAGTTGTAGAGAAACAGCATCATACACCTGTAGATACAGAATTTGACAAAGCTAACAAAGGCAAGGAGGTTCAAGCTAAGGCTAACGAGAGTGCAGAGCCAGGCACGAGCCAACAGCCCCTGTTGTTTTTGCTTAGCAATAATTAAGTCTGTATAAGAAAATAATAAGCTTCCATTAAAATAAAAGTTGAACAAAATGTTTCTATATGATGTCATTTATAATTCTTAATAATAAATAAAAATGAAAATCAGAATTGGTCAATATGTTTAAAAAACTGGACCTGTCAAGAAAATGGCATGCATCTCTTAGTCCTTCAAGCTAGCATTGTTTAGTTAATAGCTCAGCTCACATTAGGTATGCTAAGTATCTGTCAAATGTTGCACATGTAGTTTTATCCCAGATATAAGTGGCAAATTAAGTGTGCATGCAGGGTGGACCTACAAAATTTCCAAGGCCACTAGTGAAATTGTTTGTTTGGATTTTTGTAATAACGGATCCCAAATAAATAGGACCTCAAGGTTTTTCAACAACTACTTAAAGACCAAAGAGTTCAAAAAGTTATGGGGCATTTGAAGACGGGTAAAGATTGAGATAACATGGCTCAACAGACAATAAACAAACTCATGGAGTCCTTATAAGCTCAACTGCACACTGTCATTAAAGGAGGACATGCCAAATACTAATATGTACTGCTCACAAAAATTAGGGGATAATTCAAAATGAAATATCCCATAATTAAACTCATTTTAATGAGTGTACATTCCTAAATGTATCAAATGTCTCCTCTGAAACATTTCCATTCAAACTGATTTGCTAATGATATAATTTATAATGAAAAGTACTGTATTACATTGGAGAAAAATGCAACATGGAAGTATTTTCACAAGTGGTCTCAGACTTTTGGCCCACACTGCACGTGAACGAGCTAGCTGTGGATGAGCTGCTACTAGAGTACAATGCAGGCGCTTAATGGAAAATGGTGCAATTAAAAGTAAATCCACCACCATTCTAAACTCACATCTACTCTTTTGTTAATGTCTTTTGTTGAATATGCCTGGTTATCGTTTTCTGTTCAAATGAGCTGCATAGATTTGGTGGTTGTATCAACTTGTCTATTTCTGATGGACAAAACTACAGCCTGCTGTCTGCTTTAAACACTCCATTGTGGAAATGATGAAAATAATAATAGTGACGACATAATTTATTTTTTATTACCTGAGGGTAGCATTCCTATAAAATAAAATATGTTTAACACATCCCATCAGTTCTCTAGTGGCGTCCTAATGTGGAATACACCTGGAACATGTTTTGAAACCATGGAAGAGTTCTGAACACCATAGAAAGGAAAATATCAATTCCTTTACAAAATCATGCACCCAAAGGGGGGGGTTGAAAACCGAAGCGCAGGATTTGTAAAGAAATATCCTGTTAAAAAGTCAGTGCTCTAATGCGAAAACAAGAGAAGTGAGATAGAGCTGTCAGTGTTGCAGTGTGAAACAGCAGCATGTGTGTGTGTTCATATAGACTTTTATATCATTTTACACTCTGTCAAGCCTCAACACCTTTCTTCCGCTCCGTTGTGCCTACCATCATTTCCTGAACTAGTGCACATAGCCACATTCACTTACCCATCATGCACCACTGCCTTCTGGCCCCATGCAGTAGTAGCCTTAAGAGATTCAGGTGCATGTAGTGGATACAATTGCATATGGTCTGTGTAACACACACTTGGTCAGATCAGGGTCATGCTTGGGTCAGAGAGCAATGTGAGAGACGACTTGGACATATTTACCATTAATGCCTGTGATTTGGCAAAATCAGTGTAAATATTTGCAAGGCATGACGCACCACCTGCTTCCCTGAAGACGGGTGGTTTTCTCATCCAGCACAATAGATGTACAATGGTCACATTGTTTAAGAGGAATAAGTGCTGTACACCAGCCTTGAATTTTGTTTTAGTGACTGTTATCAGGTTCCACCCATCAGGATATATTGTTACTGGTTTCAGCAACACTGAATGTTTACATGTAACGTGCTAAAAGGAACCCAGCTTTTAAGCAGCTAAAAATGTGACTTCAAAGGATCTCACCAGCGATCAGCTATAGTTTTTAGAAATTAAATGTACTTCAAATATGGCTAGTGGTAACTGTAATATGGATAGTTGGAATGACCTATTCAACAGGATCTAACCATTTAAAAACAAGGGTCTATTTTTGTTTTTGGGCTCATTGGTCACTTTTGAAGTCTTTGAACATTAATAGCCATGCAATGGTTTTCAGCATTTGTGTTATGTGTCTGTTCTGTCATCCAGTGTCTACATCAGACATTTGGAATTGTTTTTGTATAGTCTCATTATGCATAAGGTTAAAAGAAGAACCAAATAGCCTCTAGGGTGGGATGTGTAGTTTACCCTCTTATGAGGTTTTGAAGTTTGAGTCGCTAAGCTCCCTGAACTTTTTTCCCGAGGATCCTAGATAGACAGCTGACCTAGAGTTAACCCAACACACATAACAGTCTTCTTATGCCTCCCACATTTAATGGCTAGTTTGGAGCCGGGCTAAATGACTCCATGTGACAAATATACACGCTCCTTCAATAGCCTCATGTAACAGTCTGACTAGAACAAAAAGTGATTGTATAGCTTGATTATTTGCATAAAGCATCAGTAAAATGTGGATGTGTGGATAAACACTTTCATGACAGGTTTTGAAGCGTATTTGTTTATGTATTCCTTTGTCTGTTGCAGATCCGTGTGGATGGCCCTCCTCATGGTGGAGTGCAGTATGAGACAGTGTCTGTCATTAAAGATGGAAGCCCAGTCCTGCGAGACATGGCCTTCTCACTGGACAATAACTACCTCTATCTAATGTCTGAGAGACAGGTCAGTGTGGAAAACCTTTTTCACGTTTCAAAATCCAGCACATGACTGCGTAACCCTAAAGTCCTGGTTCTGTCAAACACGTCATCATTTTCAAGTTGTACCATTCACAGGGTATTGTGCCAGATTGCACCCATTCAACACAGTGTCCAAGGACAAACAAAATTCCTAATGAATTCCATTTGAAATTGCTTTGGAGAAATGTGTCCAACAATTAAGTTGGCTCATTGTGTTCTTGGAGTGATTTGCAGTTCAGTCAGTCACAACTTACTTGAAACTGAAAGAAACTGACATTTAGTTTAATGTTTTCGCAATAAACAGTTATAGGGACTGATTTCCGAGGAACTACTGCTATATAGCGCCTATGAGAACCACATTAATTTTTGCATTCGTTTGCTTAGTGCCTGTAGGAACACTTCCAACTCATATAGATTCAGTAATGCCTTCGATTCACTGTTTGTCCATTTGTCTGGATTTGTATTCTGTTTATATGACTAACGGTATTAAAAAATATGTAATGGCGGCTGGGCTCAACGTGTCTAGACCAATCACTATCATTTGTGCCACTTACGTCTGGACCAATTAATGCATACTTACCTCACTCCAGGTTCCTATGGGCTGAGAAATGTAAAAGCCACAGAAGTCCTAATACACAGTATTCTACTATAACAATCCCCATTCCTGTGGTGTGAACAGGCAAGAAAGGGGACACAATTCTAAGAGCTAGAAAAAGTTTGCCTGGTTTGAAAGTGCCTGTTCTGTACTAGCAATCTTAGTTTCTGAATCTCTGCAACTTTTCCATATTCCTGACTTAGACTTGTCTCTTCTTTGTTAAACTAGCTGCACTGATATCAGTGTGTCTACACATGAGCCAATCTGGCATTTAGTCTGAAATTGTGCTAGGTCTTGTGTTGTCAGTTTGCTTTGGATTTCAACACTGTTCTGCGTCCACACTTAACCTCAATCCTGTTACAGTTCAGACATTTTAATAATGAATATTAATTAATAATCCAGTCATAATCAGTTTTCTATAGTTATCTGACCAATCAAGCATTCATATAAAACAGTATATTCAGAGCTAGAAAACAGATCTGATAGGGAGAATTGGATTTCATTTCACTAATCAGATTTCTCAGTGCATGTGTGTTTTTACTCTGATAGCAGTCAGTTTTCTTAGTCTATACATGTAATCAAAAAACATTACATGATTTAAAAAATAAATAGGTTGCCAGGTGTGCTTATTCAGAGAGGTTTTGTTACTTTTGGGCTTATTTACATAGATCCAGTGTGTCATTTACTTCTGTGAGATTATTGGCTGGTTGCAAGGAACAAAACATTCAGTGTCATCAGGCCACAATTAAGGGTTGCGTCTTTTGTTATTGTTTGAAGAGCTAGAAACGCAGTCATTTTACGTCACCAGGGAACGTTCATTCCACTACCTGAGTGGTCATGCTTGTCTCTTGAATGGAATAATGATTTACAGTATATGTGATGCAGCCAGATACAGTAGTTGGGAGGCATGAGAGGTCTTGGACAGACTGAAGGTAAAACATGTATAAATCACATTTCTCTCATCTTTCTATCCTACTCCTCACTCAAAACAATGTGATAGTGTCTACAAGTAAAGCAAAGACACATTAAATGTCTGTGTCAAATGAAAGGACAGGGGCGGTGACGTTGGATTTCGAAGTGTGGAGGGGAGGGTGGCTGAGTGAAAAGAAAAATGGAAAGAAAAAGACAAAGCAAGGTCACCCCTGGATGGCTGTAATGAAGTGAGAGTAAAATGGCAGCCAGACATCAGTGCTGTCACATTAAGCATCGATAGCATCAGGGTAAAGGTGGAATGTGTCCATGAAAGGAACAACTGAAAAAAAATAAGAAAAGCCAAGAGAGATATGACTGGCTTCACTAGTTTGTGGGCTTTTTTTAGTCCCAATTCCCCTGCTGGTCTTTGATTGGGGACCAACGGACAGTGAAGTCAGCAGGGTGATAGGGATATAATGAGAGAGGCAGGTACTGGGACCTGAATGTTGACTTCTTCTTTGTATGGATGTCATACATGGCATATGTCAACGTGCACAGTGGCCTATGTGGACTCTGATTAGAATCCATTCCCAGTGGAAGCCTGCTGAATCAGCGGTTACACATATCACAGATGTGAACACAGACATGGACACTCATGTTTCCACAAGTAGATGAGCTCCCAATACTAGATCATCTTTATAGCCTTCTGCACACTCTTGCAATATGCAGACCTTGAAACCAGGAATTAACTCTAAATGACGTATGGAAAACATACAAAAATACGCTCATGCACACTCCAAGTTCCGTTTAATTTCCAACACATAGCCATGAAGTCCTTAGAGACTGGTATTGCCTCGACCCTCGCACAATTGATCTCGCCTCTAGTGTGCCATAACATAGACAGATAACATCATAAAAGAGTCATCAGCATCTCCTGTTCCCATCTCATCCCCTGCTGGACCCTGTTTGCCGACCATCGCCTGATTAATTCAACACAGCAAGAGAGACATTGAACACAGGAAGCACATATTGTTTTTGTCCTCCATAGTGTTACTGCTTGTGCTACTGAACCTGCTAAGTAAATGTGCCCAAAAGCCAACGAAGCAGCTTACTTAAAATATGTAATGTCAAATCCGAAGCATCTATACACGGTACAAATACTTGATATACTCTTTGATAAGAAAAAAATCTTTGCAAGGCTTCACCCCCATGAGTTATGTGAGCATCCATACATGCCTCATGCCACTAGTCATTAGAGCACTGACTGATAATTCTCCAGTTACACCTTATTCCAGCACTTATACTTATTGTGCTAACTTTGGTGAGCTGTTTAATTAAGCAGTGCTCTAATATACTTCCTTCCTCAAAAGAATATAAAGTTCTAGTTAAACAGCAATTGTGTCACAACTTGTTTCTGACTGCACACGACCAGTGTCTGTAGCTAGCATTGTCTCAGGTTTTCAGCTAAATGGTTTTTAATTTGTTTTACCTGCCCAACCAAAACAGTATCTTGTTAATTCAAAATGAACTAGAATAACCCCCTTGGTTTATAAAACAAAGCAAAATGATCACAGACTAACCTGCAAATATAATGCTATTGTGTGGGGTTTTTTTTGTCACAAAACCAAATAAAACACCAAAGATGCATTTTAAAATGCTTGCTCACTTCTCCTGTCCACCATATATTAAAATAAGGTTTTGCATGACGTGATTGCCTCAGTGGCCAAGAAAGCATTTGATGCTTGCTTCAAATTCAGCCAAAGTATGTCAGTAAGCTTCTTTTTTGTCAGGTACATCCTCATACTGATATAGAACCATATTGAGAGTCTCCAACACATACTACAGTACCAGTGGCTAGATAAGAAGAACTACCTCCTGGAAACAGTCATTTTAGAGGGCCTTGTTTAGAATCTCAGGTAGAGCTTGCAGCAAGAAAATTAGGTAGTGTATTTATGAAAGCCTGACTTGGACTAATGGCCTTTCCAGAGTGTACCTCTGCATGTGTCCAGTGAATTCAGGATTTAGGCTCCAAGCCCTTCTTGACCCAAACCAGAATAAATGGGAGTAAAAGAGAATGCCTTGTTTTAAATCTTTATTTGTCAGTTACTGCAGAGGTGGGCGGCACCATTGGGTGCTTCTGTTTTACAGAGCGATTTTTACGAAACTTCCCCATCTATTAAACGTGCCTATCCAGTTTTCCCAAAGCTTTCACAGCCTGTGTAGAGGGAAGCATAAACCAGGGTTACAAGCAGTTTTGAAATAGATACTTAACAAAGAAGTAGTGTATAACTGCTTTAATAGTGAGATCTACCGTTTCTGTCTTTAGAGCAAAAAAAAATCATGCTTATCAACCTTTTTAAAACACTACACATAAAAAGCATGTGGACACAAATATTTAAATAAATACATATATTTCGTACCTAGCATCTTGAATAAATTGGCCAGCCATTGAAGGTACAACATGGATATACTTAATAACCTGTAACTGTAAAGATTCTGCACAAATAGTAATGCATTTCTCTCTATCGTTGGTTGGGTTCCGGCAAATTTAAACCCCAGCTCTCACAGTCATTCTGTGCTAAAGCAATCTGCAGTAAAGATATCTGTACATCAGAAAGATTTGTCTTTATAGTCACCTCATTTCCCCTGGAGCTGAGGAGGTGATAAATGAGGTACAATATACTAGATCTCTGCTTTGACCTAAGGAAGAAGCCACTGCACTGTGGTTAGGGGTGCTACACAGCGTACTCATGCATTAGCTTAATGAGAAAAGAACAGGATTCATTTCCCTCTTCCTAATTACAGCCTCTGTGCTGCTACATTAACGTAACCTATAGTCAGGGGGGATTCTTCCTGTAAAACTGAAGTGTATATTTGCTCCACCTAAGCATCTTAAAAAACGCATAGTCTGAACTACTAAAAAGGAGGTTTAAGTAAAGCTGCCCTATTAGGGCACTGGCAAGATGCTCAACCTTGACCTGCTCACCTTAACTGGACGTTTCCCTACATTAGGCCATCTACTAAATGCTTCAATTGTGATCAAATATCTCAGGTGCAACAAACTCCAGCCTCCTCTCCATCAGGGGCAGTCCACCTTGCCATGTTATGCATGACCAAGTCAGAATGGGCATTAATCTTTTAGTAAACTCTCATACAGCGAACAATCCTAAAAGATATACAAGACTATGTGATAAACAGGATTTTGACAGAGTTCAAGTCCCACCCATTCTGTATATATACATCCTATATAGCGGACAGGCAGGAGCGACAACCTGAAGTCTCCAGCACCACTATCATATACTGGAAATATGAAATGTAAGAGAGGTAATAAATAAAAAAGTACGTGACAGGTAGACTCCCATATCTAATAATAAAAAATAGTGCATTTTTTTGCCAACCAATCCATTTTCTAGAACTTGGTCCATTCATTTACATGGTCCAATAGGGTCATAATCCTTATTTATAAAGACAATTAACCTAGTCAACCCATATATTACCATGTTAGGTTATAATTAGCTGTTGCAATGTAGCAGTTGTAATGATACATGTAACAGCTCAGCCTCTGGTGCATAAGTTTTATCACGCACCTGCAGCATCAGCATGAACAGACTGAATGCTGAGCAGCTCTTTATAATCACTGAAAAGATGATGAGCAGGTTTCACCACTCAGGTGAATAATGTGCTGAATCTGCTTTCCATACTGCTAGAACCACTCATGCATTTAAGAACAGTTGCGGATTTGGTTCCATTTGCCAATAAATTTCCTTTTGTGGTGGAAGGCTGATAAGTTCAGAAACAAGCGGAGTAAGATACACCTTTGTGACACCATAATTTGTTTGTTTGTTCATTTGACTGAAGTAATGTCGCTTACGGCACCAATGGCAATTAAGACGGACACAATATTGCATCAATTCACAGGCTCACTTTGAAGCAGTCCATACTTAGAGCAGGCCAATTTAGAACCAGGAACCAGGAATTTGGAACCGAACCAGGAACACTGGAGCCCAGCACACCAAAGAAACAAGAGGGAAAAACGTTTGTCTTTGCAATGTAGCCACCAGAAATAAATGTGCTTGTTTCTCACAGCTTCTGCATACTTCTCAGTTAGTTCCCCACCCTATTCTGAAATACCTGGTTGCATCGTTAATACAACCAAGCTGTCACACAGA
>JAUZST010009275.1:0-103377 GCA_034779995.1 Parotocinclus haroldoi
ATTTGATTTAGGGTTTCGTCATCTGGAACTTCGTCTTCCTCCTGATATTAGCAATCGAACACACGTGCGCGCGCACATTACGTTTATCTTTGTGTATGTACAACTTGTTAGCACGTATAGCTTAGCTAGCCAGCTGTGTAAAATGCCTTAAAGTTTACCCACACAGTTGTTTTAAATACTTGCGGTTATCTTTCAGCCAACGCTACGCTAAACAAACCAAAACCACACAAAACAAAACCGAATTATAATAAGTATCACTAAATATATTAAACCCGGAAGCTTCATTACCTGCCTGTAGTAGCTCATTTCCCTTTGTATATGAGGGAGTGTGGGCGATGAGGTTCATCAATCCCGCCTCTTGCTGCTGATTGGAAGATTTAACTGTTCGTCAAAATTTGCGTCTCTGTCATTGGTTCTGATCGTGGAAACTCTCACTAATGATGATACAATGGAACAAAACTGTCATGTTTACAAGCCGTCGCGTATGATGCAAACCAGACATCTGTTATAAAACATTTGTAACTTACAGGGTATTGTGAACGTGGTAGGCTTTGTCAAACAGACAAAAAAGACTTAATAAGGTGGTAACTTAAGTGAATAATTAGAAAAACGGTTGGGCTACGTACCCCAAAAATATGGTCATAAATACATGGCAAATGATAAGTTTCATTTAACAACCAAAGGGCATGAAATACAGTACATCAATTACTCTAATGGACAAAGTACGAATTACTTAAGTAGAGGTGCCACTAATCTGATGAAAATTGAAGTCTGGCTTATATATTTACACCAGAAGAAGTATAGCTAAAAGTACATGACATGTATGTAAATAGTGCAGTTATCAGTTAACAGTTCAAGAACTTCAAGAATTTTTGTAACAGGATATCTCTTATTTAGGGTATGCCTTATCATGTGATAAAACATCCAAAAAATCATTTGTAACACCACAGGAACCATTGTAATAAAGTACCATGAGACCCATTTGTAATACTGCAGGAATATCACAGGGAAAAATGAAAACTGCCTTTAAAAGTACATTTATTTCCCTGCTACAAACACATGGTTTACAACAGTGTTTATTGTCCTATTGTGTTGCACATTTATCTGCAAGTAGAAGTTTGTATATTTTAGGTATTTAGCTTCCTGTAGCTGAAAGCTTATAGCATAGACATGTTCAGAGAACTGAGAATAAACCTGTTATGATAGTCTCAAATCGAGTGGCACAGCCAACCGGAGTGAGACTCGGTTACCAGCCGGGACAGGGAAGAGAAACCCTGATACTGTCTCTGAACCGCTAAGTACCTTGGGGGTTTTCTTGCATTTCTTTTCTCGCGTAGCGAACAGAAGACCGAGCGTACTGTGTGTGTGACGACGTGGCCCCGAAAAGGACTGAGGCTTGTCCTTAAATAACGGGAGCCCCAGGTGTCACAACCTAAGCCCTTTCTTATAAGCCATCTCTCAGTCATACTTTTGGTGATTTTTACAGGTGCTGAGAAAGCACTTTCATTTGATTTTAGCCTTTAAGAAAATATACTTTAAGTACTGTTCATCAGATGGAGGCAAGCTTTTGGCCCCTTCACTGCATTTTCTGTCCTATTAATATTGCTCCTATGAATTGCCTAAAACATCACATCTTGAAAATAGTTCAGCAGGCTAATAATATTATTTTTGAACCCAGCGATTGTTTGACTATTAAAGTTTACCACTTGGAAACAGCAGGCCAAGAAGTGGTTTATTAAATTGAACCAACTGGTACGTCAACAAGTGTACGTCATCCTCTCAAAATACCCATCTCAATGTCATACATGTTTCAAACATTTTTGTTTGTATTTCGTTTTGTATTTATGTATATGGGTGAATGGCTTCATGACTATTTTTGGTAACTTCCTTTGTTTCTTTATTAAAAAAGGAAATCACTGCAAAACCAGTGCGACCAGTTTGTCTGGTTAGGTACAGTGTGTGTTTGAATGAAATGGATTTTTTTTGTTTTAATCTACAAATCACTGCCAAATTCCAAATAAAAAAATATTTATTTGCAGCAACGACAAGAGCATTTATTCACTATAAATGACAGCTGGTCAAAATAACAATGCAGTGTTTTCAGACCTCGATTAGTATCACAGCATTCACATTGTACTTTTTCTATCATCTTTGGTTCAGAAGATGATTACCTAAACAGTGATTTATTAAGTAGAATGATGTGTGCCAAATACTGGAATGGAGTTACTGGCATGTATTAGAACAGTTTTAAAATTAGGCTAAAATTGTCCAGGGTATGCCAGACTTCCGATATGTATTTAAACTATGTAATTCTGTTGCTGTGTATTATGGTCTGTAGGGCTATATTGTTTAACTTCTGCATTATGTTCTATGAAACAAAGTAAAACAATTTTCTATAGCATTTTTGGAATTGGAACATTGTCAGGAACATTATAATGAAACAAATAATGGATCCAACGTCATGGACAACCTAGATGTTATATGTAAGGATGAGACTAAGTTACTCAATGAATAGTACACATATATAGTACTTTTTTCAAATAGACAGAATATAAATAAAAACTAAAGACAAAGTTATTAAAGTTAAAGAACTTACAATACTTAAAATAAAATCTGAATACACAGGCTGTTCAAAAAGAAGCATATGTGGCTATTTTTAATCAGTTGCTTAACAACCAAATATTTCAAATATCCAATCGTATGTGCAATATATGATGGCTTTCAGCATCACTGTCTTATACACTGTTCCAAAGGAAAATCGTCTTGTGCCTTTTAGACTGCAAATCTCTTTTCTGTCTTTCAGATGTGCATTATTTGTATATTAGACAATTTGTATTTCCTTTGGTATACATATACCTGAAAATAAATAAAGGTGCATGTATTGCTCAGTAACAGTTTATAGTTGATAGTCCCAGTTAAGGTCAGAGTATCCTAACTCATCTCAGTAGAAGACTCCTCTATTTTAACTTTGTTAAGACTGTGGATTGAAGTCGTGAGATCCGCTCTACCCTCACGTCTCGACTGGTAAAATGTCTTCATTTCATGATTCTCAGCATGCACCATAGACTGCCTGAACGCTTTGCAACCTCGTTTACATACCAGATAAATGATCTCAGCCATACACAACAGGATGCACAAGCTAGATGTGACAACCATGAACAAACAAAAGATCTTCTTCTCTGTAGGGCGGGAGATGTAGCAGTCCACCACATTTGGACAGGGTTCTAAATTGCATTTAGTCAATTTGGGCAAGTCAAATCCTTCATATATGTAATAGAGGATGCCCAGGAAGCCAGCATCAATAGAAGCCTTGAATATTAGACTAAGCATGTACGTCCACCACAGGCCTCCACTCTTCCTGCCTGGGTTAACGTACAGGTGTTTTCCATTCTGAATGGCAGCACGATTTTGATTCTTTTGCTCACGGTACTTGACATGACCTATCACCAAGAGAGATGGGCATGTCACTAAGATGAGCTGCAGCGCCCACAGACGGATGTGAGAGATGGGGAAGGTGTAGTCATAGCACACGGTGGTGCAGCCTGGCTGAACTGTATTGCACACAAACTCTTTTGACTCGTCTCCCCAAACTGGCTGCGCAGCCACTACGAACACCAGCACACGAGAGATAAAGACCATAGACAGCCAGATGCGACCAAAAACCGTGGAGTATTTGTTCACTCCGCTGAGAAGAGTCTGTAGGAACAGCCAGTTCATCTCTGCAGGTGTCTCTCCAGCCAGCATACAGCTCCTATGCACAGAGAAATGAAATGTAAGGTTAATGTGTAATTAAGCAATAGAATTCCAAACGGAGTGTGTTATCAGAAACAATATCATGGCCGCGATTTGGTTGCAGTTAAATCCAGCCGTGATGTCATTCACGATAACATACGACCTCGTGTCCTATTGTGTTTAAACAACATTTTTTACAACTATAAAAGATAAATAAATAAATTAAATAATGCATGTCATTCTAAATATGCCTTCATATTTTCTGC
Organism: Parotocinclus haroldoi; assembly: GCA_034779995.1. Taxonomy (NCBI): domain Eukaryota; kingdom Metazoa; phylum Chordata; class Actinopteri; order Siluriformes; family Loricariidae; genus Parotocinclus; species Parotocinclus haroldoi. Next base: position 3,999 of record JAUZST010009275.1, read on the forward strand.
CAAAAGGTGGGTCCACCCAGAAATAAATGTCCCAGCAAACACACAACGTCAAAAGAACGTTCAAATCATGTCGGTATCACATCGGTCAGTCCGGAACCACTCTTGCATGTATGTTGGACGTACAAAATATTGTTCACTGTCTGAACATCTGTCAACCTGAGTTTTTATTTTATCTTATTTATATTTTATTGTTTATTGTATTGTATTGCTTTGCATATGTTTCACAAAGACGTTATTTTTTACATTCTTTTAAACGTATGTTGTTGACATAATTTGAACGTCAGTATAAGGTGTCTAAAAGACATTTTAAAAACACATCTTCTCTGCGGACGTCTATTGAACATCTGGCAAAGATGTTATATTAATGTCATTCGGAAGTGTCTTTGCTCAGTGGGGTACTGGGAAATTTGACAGAACCACAAAGTGGTCGAATTACCAAAACAATCCAGAACTGTGGAATAATTTATGGTCAGTTCATAGTCAACCAAGCTTACAATTGTACTTTTTAATTTGACCGTAGAACCATGAAGCTTTTTGCTGCCATCACAAGTAGACTATGAACGTTTAGGTCCAACAGTGAAAGTTCACATTAAAACTGTCAAGCAATTTTCTGTTTTAGTATGAAATTTCACAGTACAGCTTTTCCTGGGCGCAACCAGTGTGTTGTAACTATGCAACAGTAACACGTCCAAACCAAGCTTCGGACTAAAAGAACCAGGAAACTCTAATATGAATATACCTAGAAATGTCTAGCGGTGGTCATCTGAATGTTGTGACGTCCTACGTGCTAAATTTACCTCTGCTACTTAAAATGCCTCAAAAGGCAGGCGAGCCTTCAGAAAAGAAGCTGCTGCTATTGACATATAATGGTCGCTAGATGGTGAGACTGGCCTTAAGCAAAGACAGTATTATGACAGGTTATGGAACATGTCTCTTTCACCATTTATTTATTTATTTATTTGTGGCAAAGATCACAAATTTCGAACCCACTCTAAACCGGAGAGTGCACTGGGTGGCACTGAAGTATGCCACAAAAGGTTTGTATGACACAACCAAGTAAAGTTGGTTTACAATAAGTGCAGAAACTCGAAGATTAAAGGCACTGAAACTAAAAATTAAATTAAGTAATAACTATCAAATGTAGTTATTTATTTAGTTCACTGAGATATTATATGTGTGGATAAATCTTGTTGTTTACTTGGCACAGAGGAAAGATACCGTTGTGTGACAAAGTGTGCTGTTATCCCAAATCATTATCATAATGGCGAGAAAGCTTCTGAACCAATCAAATCGTAAGGTTGGACCTAAATGTTGTATAATGCATGATAAAATAAAGTTAAATACAGCAGTGCTTGGAAGAATTTCTAGATTTATGCATAAACATGACCCAACATATTTTCACCAGGCCTAAATTTAAATGAAATGAAAGACAGTCAATGGGGTTTTCAGCCAATCAGGATGGCAATCAATTGTGTGTGGGTGCCTTATGGTGTATACATTTTCACATGGATTGTGGAAATGCATCATTCCACAGACAAAGGAGACATTAAAAAGAGTCTGGATTCCACCTGTCCTTAGTCTCTGCCATGATGAGTTAGTATTAGATATTAGTGTATCAGACCTCTGCACCACCCGAGTGATAGAACAAGTTAGTCCAATTTATTTAACTGAAATAATATATTCAACTGCAAGTCTAATTTGCAGTCGGATTTCTTTGTTTCTGGTTTAATTGGGTATTTCCATTCCTTATAGACGGACAGTCTAGACATTTAAAAGTATTTAAATGGTTTCCACAGTATGGATGGATTTCAGTAACTCAGCCTGTAAGAATCAGCCCATAATCACCAATTTGCAAAGTAAACATTCTATTTGTAGCTCAGGCCTAATTCAAATATAGCTAAATATATTTTATATTTATTTCAGGATATATTATTATTTCTAATTTATATAGTCTTACACCATATGTCAATGAGCCAATTAAATTTCTGTCGATCAGAATGGACTGAATCTCTTTAGCTTTTTTCTGGCACGTTACCAGATGATTTCTCAGAAGCTAAGTCAGGACTCACATTGCTTTACCACAAAGGCTTAGTATAACTGGGATGTGGATCTCATTATTTGTGCATTGAAATACATCATGTTAGTGTAGCTAAGTGTGTAATTATATACATTTCTGCAGCTAGGGTTTTTGGTAAAACTTCAAGTGCCACCAAGTCTATTCTGACTCCTGGTTGACCATATGATCTTATAGAATATGTTGTCCTCATGCGGAGACTTGAAGGGTTTCTCATGATTTTGTTGATTTTTTTTCATCCACCTCCTTACTGGATTTCCTTTCATTCATATTCAGCTGCTGAAAAAATGATATTTATGTTATTATGTTTACGTATTTTCCAATGAGCTGGCTCTTCAATGTAAGACAGAATTAGTTTGGTCCCCAACCTTCCAATAAAAAGTGAGGTTTGAATGAACCCTATCACTGTTTCAATGGTCAATAATGCACCGCAACTATGTTTACCAGGGCTAGCAACCTCCCAAATGATGTTTGAAGGCACAAGAAACAAGGACATATTGTTTAATTGCTTTGTTGTACTAAAAGCATCGATATTACCATCGACAACCAAGGCTGCGACATAAAATGATCATTATATATATATATATATCCTATATATTTTTTCCTTGAATATTTACTGAGCGATAGGCATGGCAGCTAATTTATTGCCATTGCGATGCAACACACACTTTAGACTTTACTGTCAATATACAGCCTCTATTTGTCATCTACATAACTATCACATCCCACTGACTCACTTAGTCCTTTGACGTCAATGCAGTATACAAGCTCGTCCATATAGAAATATTTCAGAAGATCTTTTTCTCTGTTGCAATACATAAATGTGGTACCAGGAGTCAATGGGTTATTTTCCTTTAGACTTAAACCCAGTAACTTTTATGCCGACTTTGGCAGATCAAAACCTCGTACAAGTCATTCTGCATCTTCTTCGTCATGATCCTTTGAAAAATTGGAATGACAGAATTCATTGTCATCTAAAGTACTGAAGATGGACACAGGGACTCACAGTCACAGTGAGCAACCTGTCTTATAGCTGAGGGGAGATTTAAGTACTGGATGGAACATTTTGTATTGACCTTTAGTCCACTGTCTCAGGTTTTCGGCATATGTCCTGCACACTTTATGCGGTGGCCAAGTTTTGTCCAGGTCACCAAGTTTAACCCCAAGATGTGCACAGTAAGCTTCTTGTTTAAAGTCAGATATATTTTTCCATTGTTTGGGTGTTGTAAAACAACCACAAATGTAACAGAATATATCAGGATTTAAATTTTGGGTGACATTAAAATTAAAATTGCAGCAACTTCTAAGCCCCTTGAGCAACTTCATGCTGCTTATTTAGTCATAAAATACAGCCGTCTGCAGTTTTATACTGTTTAATAAGCAGTCTTCCTATTAGTTATACAGATCGCATATTCAGCATTTCATGTGATTTAGATGTGTGTGACCAGTGTAGATAAAGATCACATGATATCAGGTACACAGCAAAATTGATGTAATTAATGTAATAATCAGGAATATTCAGGTTTATAGACAGACAGTTTTGGTAAACTTAGTCAATTTTACACAATTACTGTACTTACACAAACACAGAGAACCTTTGACACTGGAGTACTGGGTCACTGATGCCTCAAGGTGCTGCATATGTTACGTTCTGACTTTCTTTATAAATCTGCGGAATCCCTGCATGCACTCTGATTAGCATTTACACTCTATCGCTTTGTACATCGTCATTCCTAAGAGTCTGCTATATTCATGTGCTTAGCTGTAAATACACAGTCCTGCTCCTTGCGATTTGGACTTCCTGTGGAAGAGCAAAGTCATGTACCAGACACTGGCACTGCAGATAATAAAAGCATGTAAAGTGTTGTCACTTATCAGCTCAAGGGAACCAAGTTTCCAAGCATACTTTAGTTCAGTTAGTGTATCTAAAGTATTAGAGTGAGTATATATGTGTGTTTAAGGGGCACACACAATATAATTCAGAGACAGCGGTGTATAGAGGCAATATGACATCAATGTTGGGTCGATGGATGGAACAATCAGTCTCTGAGTCATATAATTAACCAATTTCGAAGCTGTGGATGGGCAAAGCACTTCAGATAATGTTCACATGTTCACATCAAAGCACAAGGTACAAAGCACAAGTCACCTCATACTGGTTCCATGGACAGGACAATTAGTTTATTACCTCAGTAGAATCTAGAGCTGACATCAGGCACTTTTGTGATGTATGTACTGTGATGAACAATTTCCCCACAATTTTTCGGCTCACTCTTTGCCAGCAACCCATTTTTGGTCACCTCAAATCACAAAGCAATGTTAGCAGCTTAATTATACAGCTGTACTTTGAAACCTCACTTAACAATCATTTATGTTTACTGGGCGTAACGTGTATCTTTCCTGCGCAGTCTTTGCAAACATCCTGTCAGCCACTCTAATGGCCACCTGACTATCACATAACATGCAACAATCAAATAATCTTCATGGTTGTCCCCGTTTTAAGCGAACAGAGTGCATATGTCTCGTTAAACATCGCTAAATGTTAGAGGCATCTATTCAACGCCATGGCGCAATCGTGCTCACCAACACAGCACTGAATATTTTTTGTCATTCTGATCTGTTTACTTTGATACAGGTGTATCGAAACAGCAGCACAATAAAAGCACTTTAAGATCAACAAAACATACTTCGTCTACAAGAAACACTCTGCATATACAAGCAAAAAAAGTCTTACCCTTTTGTCTTAAGACACAGTCCAACAGAAAAGAACTGAGTATGGCTGAGTTCTTCACGTTCAAAGTTCTTTGCTTGGTCTTCATGTATACAATGACACATTGCAAAGCTTTGTGGATTAAAATACTTTATGCACAGGACAAATGGGAGGAGACTGCAGAAACCTGTTTGAAAGCTTACACCATAATGCAAGCACAACCACAAACCATTCTCTAGCTTTCAAGTAAAGATAATAACTTAAGAGAAACTGGAAGTAAAATTTGAAGTTAAGTTTAATCATGTATACCAGTATCGACAAGGCAAGGCAAGCCTAGTGGACCATTTACTACATAGCAATTATTATGCAAATTCCATACAGAAGTTTGATGGAAAAATTGAACAGGTCTTCCGTATCCCAAAACCAAGCGAAATGCTTCATTTAAAGCCTTCATGTATATTGACATCTAATATAGTTAGAAGTCCACATACTGTGCCCTGTGAAGTCAACTACATCTCTTGCGTATGCATATTTAAACACTTAACCATCAACATACAAATGTGAAAAGTATATACATGGCCAAATATATTTGCATACCCCAGCCCATCAAACAGTATTTTGGGGATGTGTCACATCAGTCACACCTTCGGTCACAATCGAGAACCAAGTCATGTATGCAATTGAACGGGCCATCCCAACGAGGCAATGTAATATGACGCCTGCTTGTAAAGAGTCAGATTTCTGCCCTGCTAGACCACTCAAGCTCACAGAAGTAATGAAAAGCATATCACATAAAATCAACTGCCTTTGATTACAAGACTCAGTTTATCAGAGACTTGATTAAATGGATTTCCATGGTGGAGCTGCAAAGTTACATACCACGGCCTCATACACTTATCTTAGAAATATTAGAAATGTTGCCATTTTCACTAGCCATAGATCCTCCTTCGGGGTTTAAAAAAAATTTCAATTGAAAAAATAGCCACACATTTCCCATTGTTCTGTCAGTAATAAAGATAAGAATGCACCTTTTGCAAAAGCATTATTGTTTTATTGGCTTGGACATAATGACAAAGTAACAATAAAACGGCACCTCGGGCACTGTACAGGACACTGTCACCTTGTTCTATGTAATATATTCCAGGACTCAAAGAAAGGATGCTGCAAACATACCTTCTTCAATTCGTAGTTTAACTTAAAGCTGCCTGGCTAAAACATTCAGAATCGTGTAGGCTGTAGCCAGACTCTGGCTACATGTAAAAACCTTTAGAGTTATTAGCTACCTCCAAAAATAATCTTCATTTGCTGATCTACTGCAATTACTGAGTACTAATAATTTCTATTTAAAACAGGTTTATGAAACCTACAGGGTCTACAGCAGAAAAGCCAAAGCACAATGCAAAGTTTAAATAGTCTTTGTTAAAGCGATATTTACATTTTTACTTCTGGCTGTAATAAGGAGCTAAATGATGTGGCTGTTACCCCAAGCAGATGGAGCATCCAGTTGAGATCAACTGATAATTAAAAAAAACTGTCTAGTGGAGTGGGAGTTGACCCCAGAATTCTTACTGATACCCTTTGTATCTACTTAGTACTTTGTATCCCTCAGTATTTACTCAGCGGATGAATACGCACTAAAAATCAGAAGTAAGACTAGAGCATCGGCCGCCTGAGTCGCTACTTGCCGACTAGTTTTTATCTGCGGTGTTGTTTTCGCTGTTTGTGAAAGTTTCATTATAGACTGAATTCATTCAATGCCACCCAAACGTTCTGCAAGTTCTACCGCTAAAATAGTGTATAAATACTTAAATAAGTATAGCGTCCCTACTTCACATCCCTACTTTGCGTTTATTGCGGGTGGTCCTGGAACTTAAGCCCCGCCATAAACGAGGGAACACTGTTACGGTGTGTGTGAGAGACCCAATGATGCAGGAATGGGGATCGAACGACGTTCTATAATAATGAGGGATAATCAGAAAGGTAGAGCAAAAGGCTCTCCAACTGACAAAACACAAAAAGGGGAGAGCACGCTGCTGTGGCACCTACAGCTCACTTGTGTGCGAGTCGGCGGTGATACATGCCGAAGCGCCAGAGGGAAGACGTGCGGTGAGCACGTTAAAGTGCCGATTTAGGACGCTTCCCAAATCGAGTGGCGCGGAGGAGCTCCGGAACCCCAGGCGAGCCCAAGTGTGAGTGCCCCGACAGTGCTGAAAGAAGCTGTTTCGGGTCACGTCCCAAATCGGAAACGCTGAGTGCCTCCAAAGCGCGAGGGAGCGAGCGTAAGCTCGAGCGCGAGAAGAAGCGGCGTTGGGCCGCGTCCAAAATCGAGGGAAGTGAAGCGGCTCCGTAACGGCAGAGGGCGAGCGCGAGAAGAAGCCGTCCCAAACAGAGGCGCGTCTCAAACCGGAGCGTCCAACCGAGCGGGGATACGCTAAGCGGTGTGAAGGAGTTTCCCTGGCCAGCAACAGCTATGCTACCTCAGGGGTTTCCCCCTTACTCATCCGCCGGCAATAAAAACCCCGGGATGTCAAGGACTAAGCGTAAAAATGAGCGCATAGAAAAATCATGCGTGCAAACATTCTCACACACCCACTATGAAGTCCAGAAGGACAGAATGGAAATAAAAGAAACAATCACAACTCATCCTTCAAAGAGTACAGTGCTGGAGGTCTTGATGGGAAGGAACTAGCACTGGATAGGACTGTACACATCTGAATTTTTGCTGCATCATTTCCAACTTGATCTGCTGGTGCCATGGTTACAGCACAGCATGTTGTGAATTAATACCTAGGGATTATTGTCAACTGCTCCACCGAGTCTTTTGGGATATAATTGGGTAAAATCTTCACCTCCCTGTCACAGGCAGGTGGTCTTTTAAAAGTTAATGCCTCAAGCTGACAAATTGCTCTACTTTGTATCAATCTTTCTGGCAATTTATGCATGTGGGTGTACTGAATGGTGCTAGAGGTGTGAGCGAATAATACCAAGAAATGGCGGCTTTTATCTTGAATTAGCTAGCATTAGCATATAATTGTTTCACGTTGAGCACATTTTGTTTTCTAGTCTACATATTAAGTTAGTTAATAAGCTATGCTGGATAATGATAACGAACAGGATACAGGCATGTTCCTTTTAATGACCAATTGATCCATTCACTTTAATGGCAGAGGCCTTAATAATTATAATAAATTATAATAGGAAAAAACAGTCAATCAATGCTGCGGAGGCTGACATTGAGGAGCAGCAGTCATTTTTTGGAGTGTGTATATGTACCTGTTGTGTGCTTGCTTTCCCCATTAGCTCACATTTGTACTACAGACTGTTGTAACTGATGTGCTTGGAAACCTTTTTTTGTTGTTTTGTTTTGAGTTACTCATGTTTGTGTGTATGACTTACTATTTATGTGACATTTGTAACAAGCTATTGTATAGATGTGTATGTCTGTTCTATTACTCCCCCACTACTTATATATTCTCACTAAGCTATAACTTTAAAAACTGCTTCACATTCACCTGATGACTCACAGATGTTTTATCTGGCTGATCTTTTTCTTTTTTGTTTTTAATACTGTCTATCAGTATATTCTTGGCTCCTGCCAAACAAAGCTATCAGTCGTTTCAATCATGATCAATCATCAATCACTTGCTGAAGGAGCACTAATGATAATTAAAAAACTGAAACAAGGAATAAGCTTTCTCACGTAATTTTGTGTCTAAAGGAAGTTTAATGAGACAAAGTTGTTCAACCATAGCTCTTATGAAGATATCTGACCTGATATATGTCAGCATTTTCTTCATCTGCTATACAGATGGCCATTTATATTAGGAACCCAAAGTACACAATAACATCGACCTATTGCAGATATTGGCCTGCAGTTTATATTTGGCTTTAAGCGAGGGTTTAATAAATTACGGGTAATGTCTGATTTGTTTTTTTCAGACATTTGCAGCACCTCTGGGTGATTTCCAGAAACGTTTTGGCCCACTGTTCATGTATGAAAGGGGCTTATATAGTGCATATGATTGTATATCTGTCTTGGTTACGCTACCTACAACTCCTATAGTCCTGAATTAGGACCCTCATGTATTAATGTCACAGACATCAACTTTACATAGCTCCCGATTAGCACGTGACATTTCTCCTTCATGTACCCCTCCTAATAAACGATATGGCATTTGTCTTGATTATCTTTTAGTCCCTCATTGTTGTGCCTACACATTTTTCATAAAATGGGCTCTTCAAATTAAGGTTCTGAAGGACATATCACTATTAAACTTGCCTTCAAATGTGTCATTTTGAAGGATGATGCTGTCTGCAGAGGGGAACTAAGAAAAATCCAATCAGGTCTCTCAGATACCACCACTATGATGGCGGTCTGAAACTCTGCTCACTTCCTTTGGTAATAACGATCCCTAGAAGCTGAGATGGACAGAGTGAAAGCATTTTCAATGGCTAAAAATCTATCCATAGCTGAAAGTAAGCACATGTAGCAATGAAATTCATTTTTAATGCCTCCATTTAGAAGGCACAGTCAGTCCTTCAATAAAAGACATCGTTCTGTGAGGTCACCAGTACTAACCTGAAGAATGTGAGCTAAAAAGACACCTCATGCAATATGGATGAACCAGAGACAGTACAATGCTAAGCACACAAATTATGAGTAATGTGGGCAAAACCTCTCCAGGAAACCTAATCTGCTTTGGAAAGTCTAGCCAAAAAGAGGCAAAGTTTCACAGTCAAGACTTGTGTGCCTCAATGTCAGGGGAAGTCTCAGGTTGTACCATGGGAGGGAGGAAAAGAGAACTGTCAGCTAGCAGATCTGCCTGGCTGCTCGTGAGTTCAGATGTGTCCTGCCTGGCAGATGACACAGAAACTGGAGCCAAAGTTCCAGCTGTCATACCTGGCATCCTGAATGTCAGCAACTCTGGGGGTCGATTCTAATTCTTTTGACAAAATCTGTGCCTTTCTGTGTTATAGCATGCTGTGTCCGTGTCAAATGCACACACAAGGATATAAATATGTGATAGTTCTAACTTTTGGGGACTGACTGGACTGACTGTAATGTTAATTTGCCGCTTTAACATCGTGTCGGTGTAAAGTCCCATATCATTTAAAAACATTTCAGATGGCATAAAACCTATTAGTGGCTCATTGAAATGCGAAGCTGGAAAGTACAGTGCAACCATTGGTTTAGCGTGTATTACAGCCAGGAAATACAGGAAATGTGTATGCAGCGTAAATAAACTTCAGAAACAAACAAATCATAAAAAACAGCTTCTATAGGCTACAGTGCCAAGTATTTAGTGTGACCCTCCCAGTCGCAGCATCTGACAGCTTCATTGGGATACCACGTTCACCCTTCTATAGTCCGAAAAAGTTTGATCAATGTTCTTTTTTAAAAAGCTACATATATTGTATGTCGAAAAAAAAATGTCGAAAACTGTATGTCTATTTCTTTGGGGACATTCAGTGGTCACAATGACATGATTTCCCTCACTTCCACATGCACATCTTGGTAAACCCTGATGTTTACACTGTAGCTTAGTAGCACTGACCTTACCCTTACCCTAAATCTAACCTTATCAGTAACAAATAGAGAAAACTTTGGTCCACAAGATTCAAATCTTTGATGTTTATGTCCTGGTTTGAGACATGTGGTTCTCACAGCCAGTGTAAATTCTTGGTCATGTGCACTTCCTGAACTTTGTCTATTCTGCTTAATGAATACATGGGCTCTTGTTATAGAATAATTAAATGGATTGTTTAAGACAAGTGCTAGCCTAATAACCCTTAAACTATAAAGCAGCAGTCCAGTGAAGGCTTGCACACGCACACACATGCAAAGCACAGGCCCATTAAGCTCTGATGATTAGTTAATCTTACCCGTCAGAGAGTAGTGCAAATGGAGTCGACAGAATAACATGGCCCAGTTTAAAACCTCTCTCACTTACAATAAACCTACTGGGATGTACCAGATGAGCCACAGTGTCTGTTAAGCACTACCTTGCAATATTTATCTGTAAGATGCACATAGATACCTTGAAATACATCAAGGCATCTTTAACTTCATTATAAGTCTGCCCAGAGGACACTGCTGTTTAACGCAAGCTCTGATTCTCTGTATTTAGGGAATGACATGGAACGGCATGTTGCTAGGTAACGGGGTCCTTTTTTTCTTAAGTTGAAGATGTTGGGTTAAACAGTTCCGAGTTCAAAACGACTAACAAGATACGTTGGGATATGTATTTAATAAATGCTGAAAGCTGTAGCACAAAAGCCACTGTACACATTTCGACCACTGCTGAAACACAATATGTAGAATTAAGATAAACACTAGGGGGCAGTCTCGTCCTGCAACGGGAGAGGCAATGAGTTTGTTAACGCACTGGTTCGAGACCAAATGCTCAATTTTTTTACTGGAGTGCAACCTGTTGAGGACAGAGGTGAGATGTGGGAGTGGGTGTGGGGGGATGGGAGGATAAGAGGGGCATGTATTGAGAACTAACTTAGAAGACACACTAACCCTATGACAAATGTAATAACATTGCTTTCTTTAAATGTATGTGCTTTTCTATTCAGTGTTCATGGGTGTAATTGTACAGCTGGGAGCATGACTATAGGGTGCCAAAGCAAATGATTAGCACTGGCTACACTGACATGTTGTGCTTACATATACTTCAGTTTCCTCCCACCTTCCTTCCGAACAAATGGGTGTCTTTAAATTGCCCTGGATAGAATAAGTGAGAAGGACCACTGCCCTGTCCATTTACATTTATGTCATTTAGCAGACGCCCTTATCCAGTGCGACTTACAAATTAATACAGTCTTAAAATCCAAGCCAGTGTGGGTTAAGGGCCTTGCTCAGGGACCCAACTGTGGCATTGGTTAGTTTTGAACCCTGGACCTTCAGATCCATAGTACAGTACCTTAACCACTAGGCTACCACAGTCCACAGTGCAGTAGGGAGTGTGTCATGTAGGTGCGTATAATAATGTGGATACTTATTATATACATATTTTTGTTGGTTTGTTTGGCTGTTTGTTTTATTTACATTCATTTAAAATGAAAAGTAGTGCAGCTTTAATTTTTGCAAGAGAGAAACACATGTATGTAAACTTACTGACTGAACAGAGGCAGTGGCTATTAAAAAATCACCATGTTCTGGCAACATCTTTACAGTTTGTCACATTACTTCTTGGAAATTCAAATTAATTGAATCAAAATTCTCCCTCTGTATTTTCATATTGCTATCAGCAGTGAAGATAACATCAAAGTAAATAGCGTAAAAGTAGATGTAAGTGATTAGTAACATTTAAACTTAACATTGAAACTTTGATCAATAACAGTTTGAATTATTACTACACCACCATTCCACGACTAGTTTTGGTTTTTTTTGGTAAAATGGCCGTATATAACATTATTAATGACATAGTACTGAACCCACAAATTTTAAATTCAGTACTTGTCACTTCATAATATCCTTATCCAGCGATCTTCATTCCTTCATTCCACCTTATCCTTTTAACATTGTACCTCTGTCAAAATGTGGTTTCTTGGTTGCTACAAGACCATTCCTGACCAAGTTTCTTCAGACTCAACTTGGCATTCAGATGAAGCTGAAACATTCTGCAATTGTTATTTCTGTATTTTAATAAAGATACTGTATATAATTATACATAGGCATAATACCATTGCTAAATAATAGTAGATGTACATGTAGATTATTCATTCATTATCTTTGGGTGCAAGGGCAGGAACAAACCTAGATGGGACACCAATCCATCATAGGGCACACACACACACACACAGTCGCACACTAAGGGCCACTTTAGAGACATCCTAACACACATGTATTTGGACTGTGGGAGAGTACCCGGAGTAAGCCCACGCAGACATGGGGAGGAAATACAGACTCTACCCAGAAAGAACCCAGACTGCTTCGCCCTGGGATTAAACCCATGACCTTCTTTCTGTGAGGCAGTGGTGCTACCCACCGAGCCACCGTGCTGACCCACGTAGATACAATTGCAATAACATTTCTATATCTAGTCTAAGACTTTTGTACAGTATTGTTTATATAATTCAATTCAATTCAATTTTATTTATATAGCGCCTTTTACACTGTAACATTGTCTCAAAGCAGCTTTACAGTAATAACAAAATAACAGCTTTACAGTAATATACAAAAATGTTCCACAAGGCGTCCTGAAACAGCTTTTACAAAATAGAGTTTTACGTGGTGCAGGCTACTCTAGCAATTAACAACAGTTCCTTTAGACTCCCACCACATTTTATCTTTGTCTTATGCAAGGAAATACAATTAACCTTGGCTAGTTAGGTTTGTGAAAACTTGTTAAGGCACTCCTCATATTCAATACCCCCTTAATTAGGGCCAGTGGAGGTGAAGGGGAGGAGAGCAGGGGCCATTGTGCCCTAGGAAATCTCGTGACAGCCTGTTGAGAGCAGTACTCACCCCTTCACACTCTACCCCAGTTCTGAGGAGGGAAACAGAGTCCCTTACCTGCTGTTGGGCTGACATAAGAGCAGTGACATGGCTGCAAAAGAGGAAAATTAGTACAATGGAAGACTTTTAATTATGCATGTAGACTGCTATAGGGAGCAAGACAAGTGCTATAGATGATTAATGGGTAATGACTTTGTTCTGTCATTCTGTGCTCATGTAAATCTCCTGATGGAAGATGACATTGGAGGCTGCGAATGCTTCATTTTTTAATGCTCATGTGATAATCTGTCATTACTGTCAGCTGTGCTTAACATTTTCTGCTCTATTAACACCCTAGAGATAGAGAAACAGAAGCTACCTGTGATAGTAATATAGGCAGTATCCTAGAGACCACCTGTAACATTTTAGATATTTAGATATTTAGTCAACAGGCCATTTTAAATTAAGGATATTATCTGTTTTTAGGGGGGAAAGGTTAAAATCAGTAATAATCCCCGTGCACTAAAGCCGGATTACCTGCTAATGATTACTGTTTACCTGGCACTATAGACATACTGTATCCCTTCATTTTACAAGATATATTTCTGTTTGTTTAGATTGCAAAGCCTGCACCTATGAGCAATTAATCTTTTGTTAAACTGGCACGTGCCCAATTACCATATTTGATTGCATGACATTCTCCTACTTAACACAAGCGTGTGCCATTTCTGAATTAGACCTGTGAGGCTGATTTGTTCCATTCATTAGTCTCCCTGCCTGTTTGATGCCATCTCCCTGCCCTTGCACATGACTGGTGGCCTCTGAACGGTTCTCCCTGCGGCAACACAAGCCTTTATTAGAAATGTACTCTATCAATGCTTTTAATGTGAAAATGCATGCAAAAGTCATTTCACGCCATGCTGAGCAACGTCCACTTATTATTTCAGGGCTTCTGTGGCTTACAGAGGGAAGTGACCCCCTCATCCGCTATTAGTTGTAGCCTTTTAGTCTTAATGCGTAGCTTTGCTCAGGAACAGAAAAATGCCATCCAATTCAAAACGCTACTCTGCATTTTCTTGATTTGCTATAGGAGGCGTATCTGACTGAAAAAAGAAACTGCTCATTAGAATAGATTTTTGTGTTCTACTGAACCTTGTGATAAAAGTTCGATGAGTTTAGTATGTGAATCTATTTAGTATGGGAATCTGTTAACAAACAGACAATATATCAGAATGATCAGATTTATAATATTCACTACAAGGACTGGCCGATTGACTATTTAAAAGTAGACGGTGATCCCGGGGCGTATATAGGCGACTGATGGGTACGAGGGAAACCTGGGAGGTATCGTAGCTCCCGCAGGGATAGATCCAGGGTTTCCCGTTCCCGTCCTCACTCGACTCCTATCGAGTCTCACTCTGGGCGGTTGTGCGCTCCAATTCAGTATGCCTTGAAAACTAAACAGCATGACTACCATCAATGCAATTTGCAAAAATGAGTAGATGTACACATCTTCCTAATAAAATGCTCAATAAGTGTATATTTAAAAACATACACACATACACACAGACTGGGCTACCTTGCAAGACATTAGCAGCAAATCTTTTACATTAGCAGCGGTTCTGTAAACTGTAAAGCAGAGCCACCTAGTTGTCCTCCCAGCTCATTCGAATAAATGCCTCAACCCAGGACATTTCTCAGTACATTTCTCAGAGCATCACACTCCCTCCAGTGCATCTTGGCGCCATCACTTATGCTGGTAAATGGTGCACATATGCCGATCCGTCCATCTGATGTAAAAGAAAACGGGACTTATTGAAGCAGACAACCTTATTTCACCTTAATTTTCAAGGTCCAGCTCCAGCACTCTTGCGCTTATTGTAGGTAGAAAAGGTTAGCATGTGCACTCTGATTGGTCCATGACTACACAACCCCATTCTCAGCAGGGTGTGATGCACTGTGTGTTGTAACACCTTCCTCTTTGGGGATTGAGAAAGTCTTAGCCACCTTGATGTTGCCATTAAACTGCTTTATTTTGAATAGAGAAATGCAAAAATTAAAAGAAAGAATTTCAAATCAAATGAATTCGATCAGTTTTGACCATTCTAAATAGACATTCATTGTTCAAATATTTAGAATGAAATGTTTAACTGATGTAGAGCCAGCTGTGTGCTACAATTTATTTTCAGTAAGAAATTTACATCAGTAGACACCCTTATCCAGACTGAATTACGAGCAGTTGTGAGTTAAAGATCTTGGGATCTCACCTCACAGCTAGATAGTCCTGGGTTTGATCCCAGTTGTATTGGCCTGGATCCTACGTCTGTGCAATTTGCATGTCCTCCTCATGTCCTTGCTGGTTAATATATATATATATATATATATAGGTTCTTCACCACCTTGGAACTCATCAAATTCAGTTTCTAAACTCATTTGTTTCTCTGACTGCATTTGAGAAAAACATGTCTTGGTTTGCTCGGTACTCTGAAACTTGTCGAGCCACGTGACTTCAACCAAAACTCACGTCACGATTCTGGACTTGCCATTTAGTACATAGTGATTTAGTTACTCACTAGAGTATTAGTATTGATGCAAATAAGTCCACATAATGGTTAAAAATGACACTATGCTTTCAGGCTAAGCTTTTCACTTTCTAACCATTATTCCATTAATTACATGAGATTATTTAACACTTTATTATAAAATGAGCTTTGTGTTATGTTGGCCAACTGTAGGTTAATGTGGCAAGTGTTAATGTGGAATGTGCTCCACTATGACACAGTATAAAATGTATTAAACACATCGATTAATGACACATTTAACTCATTATGGATTTGTCAAAACGTATCCCCATTATAAATCAGGGAGCACCTCTCAAATACAACTTAATTAATGCATAGTGCAACTGCATTACATGAGTAAAATTTTCTGTACTCGTTTCTCAACAAGATCTGAGGAAAGACGTAATGATGAGAACGAAGTACTACTATATATATCTTTATATATCCATATGTCTCTATGTCAAACCTGTGTATCCATGTACTTTATACTTTATATGTGTCACAAAAATCGTCTGATAGCGACATTAAAAACAACAACACAAAAAGCTCTACAACCCAGCAGTAAAAACTTGGCAGAGGTGGGATTTGAACTAGTCTAGGCTTCCACAACCCATAAAAGAATATACAAAAGAGAATTCTCTGCATTATCTCCTACTTTACATCACCGTCACTGGCTGTTCGTGACAGGAGCAAAGCTAAACCAATTTCAGACACAACTAGGAGCAATTTAGAGTGCCCAATCAACACGTCTTTGGAATGTGGGAGTAAGCCAGAATACACAGAGTAAACCCATACAGGCATGGAGAGGATGTGCAAACACAGTCATCGGAGCTGTGCTAACTGCTTGAGCCACCACACCATCTTAAATGGACAGTTCTGAAACCGATTAGTCTAAGATGAAGAGGAATGAGCAGGTGGATGTGCTGAATTTTGCTGGAGGGAGTGTAGGCTCTTCATGAGGGATTGTATCATGGCAACAGAGGGAGATGGAAAACAGAGGGATGCTACTAGGTGTCAAGGAATGGCAACACTCTACCACCATGTACACATATATCTGAGATTCACCTGAAATGTCTTAATCATGTGACTAATACTCACAAACTGTCCAAGATAACAACATATAGATGGCAGATCTTTTTAAAGCTCCTTTCAAGGGCATATACCAGGTTCTGATTATTTTCTCATCGTAATGATCAGAGAAAATTAATAATAAAAGACCCAAGTCAGCACTTTCCCTAGTCTGTACAAAAACCTGCTGTTTATTCCACAGGCGAAAAAAAAGTAAAAAAGTACAAGGTGGTCTATTGAGCATGTCTACCCTCTATAGTGTCTTTATACAACAAATGATGTATATTTAATTTATTATTGTACTGCAACACAATTGTGTTTCAGATTTTTTGGAGTGGATGTTACTGAAATAACTGATCAGTTTGAAGGATTCTGCATATGTTTGTCCATATAGGTTGTGCATTCTTACAATCCACTTCATTAGACAAACCCATGCTGTTGGTCCTGTCTATATTTATATTTGGCAATACGCATTTTGTGTTGTGTTTGTAATTAAAATTAACAATTCGAGTATATCAATTCAAACTATTGTAACCGGGGACTGGGGTTAACACACATTTAGCAAGAAATATTAGTTCAGCTTTTTTTATTGTTTCGCGAAATCATCCAATTCACCTGATATATAAGATAATACACATACCACGATTTTCCAAGTTGCCTAAACAACGCAGTAAGTTACCGTAACTCCCTAAAGAGTAGCGCTATTTAAAAGATTCAAATGGGTTCTGAAAGCTGAGAGCTTTCCAATGTCTATGGCATGCGCATTTGCAATTACGTTAAAGACTGCTGACTGAGGGAAGTTAATACTGCAGCTTGGAGTTGACTGAGCAAAAGAAACAGATGTTTTGTTTTGTTTTGTTTTGGAAAGTGTGCCGTAGAGTACAGAGTGTTAAATTAATGTTGACCTAATGAAATATTAGGATTAACCATTAGCCTTTTTAATCTTATTTCGTAACAGTAGGGTAGTCTTGGTTAATGAGAAGTTGCAATCTTTGCTCCATCCCCTCCCTACACACAAAGGACATTAAAAAATTATTCACAAAGAAGCGGAAAGTACTGTAAGTCAAAATTTCCCCAGAGGACAGGTTTCTCCATTATGCAGTTTGCCTAGCTGGCTAGTCAATGTTAGGAGATCTATCACCTAGTTTAATGTTAGTCATTTGTTCATGATTTTTTTAGTGGCTAGTGCGGTCACCACGTGGTTCCAAAGATCTCTGTTTCAACCCCAACATTGGACTTCGTGGAGTTTTTTCCTAGAGTTTCCTCCCCATTACAAAGACATGCATTATGCTCATTGGTCACTGTAAATTGGCCCAGTAAGGGTTCGTTTTGCTTACTGCGGCATTTATTGCCGCGAATAATCACTCCACATAGTCAGGTATGTCGCTAACAAAAATGTTAATCTTTACTGAATGCCAGACGCGAGCCTCACTGCTCGAAACTGAAAAGTAAAGTCCAAATCGCTTTGGACCTGGAATGTGTAATGCTGATGTGACAATAACTATATAAACTAACAAACATTTTACTATGCTCAGTATTTATTTGGCACACTCATACTAGTCCATGCACATTCGCTTTATCTGTTAATTCAGCTATATCAAACCTTTCAAACCAATTAAATCCTGAGCTAAGATCTGAGTCTGCTCTCAGTGAAAAGAAATGCCTGTACATTTCCATCCATTTTACCCTGGACTTAATGAAATCCTTTAAACAAGAGATAATTTGACCAACCAACTCTAGCCTAGCCCTTCCTACCTCATGCCAATTGTTCATTTCAATCATGCTTCAAAGAGTAAATTAGAAAATGAGCCCATTTATAACATAATGGAAACCATTTTCCTGCCACTTAATTAACAGGGCCTATATAAAACGTGTAGATAATTAATTAATTTCGGGAAATGCACTGGAGATAATTAAGACAAGGTAGAAAATTTCCCCGAATGCTGGTGGAACGGTGGCAAAAATTGCCCCTAAATAGAGGAGGTGGAACAGACCAGTACTTTGCTTTTAAACTGATAAAATGTAGCTGCCGAATATTGATGGAACAGGAACATACTACAACTGAGCATTTTCTACCTTGAGAAGCTAGTGCCAAAAGATATTTATGTTCATCCTCTGCAAAATGTCAAATCTAATTCTCTGCCTTCCCTTTCATAGAGCTACAAAATGTACAGTACTTGTTTCAAGAATATGTCTCAAGTGGTTGGTTTGACAACGAATTATTAGCTTGAGAAGAAAAAACAACTTATTATTTTAGTAATAAAATATAGTGGTAGCATGATGGTCCCACCAAGAAGGTCCCGGGTTCAATCCTAGGTCCTTTCTGTATGGCGTCTAAATGTCCTCCACTTGTCTGTGTGGGTTTACCTCCCACAGTCTAAAGACATTCGTATTAGCTTAATTGGTGTCTCTAAAGTGGCCCTTAGTGTGTGCCTGTGTGCTTGACCGTGTGTGTGTGTGTGTATGCCCAACTACTGATTGGCGTCCCGTCTAGGGTTATTCCTGCCCTTGCGCCCAAAGTTGCCGGGTGGGCAGCAGCTGGCCCGCGACCCCATGTGGAGTAAGCCGAAGTTTATGAATGAATTATATTTACATATATATAGTATATAAGTATATAACCTTATGATACGCACGACTGCATTAAGTGACAGACAAAGCCCAAATGGTGCCTGTAACCTTGGAGCCTCCAGCAACGTGCTACTCAAGTACAAACATATACATACATATAAATCAGATAAATCTAGGACAGTATGCAAAATGCAAATTTAAAAGGACATTCTTACTTTATAAATATCTTTTAATTACCAAACATTTTCATCATCACCACAATGTTTCCGTGTCAAGGGACCAAATAGATTTGTCTGGAGCACCAATTAAAATGGAGGTGAGACAGGAGGAAATGGGAAGAAACCCAATAAGACCATAGTGTTGTGCAATTACATGCTCCATGCCTCTTATCGAGCTGACCCAGTATTCCTGAGCCCTGACAATTTATAGCTGCCCGGTATGGTGTTTGGGGGGCATTCGGAAGTAAAGTGTCAGAGCTGCTTAACAACTGTGACCATATTTATCTGAGTTATATTTATGGGTGCCAGACCACAGCGAAGTGAGATGCAGAGGGAAAAGGACAGGCTGTGCTATGAAATAACTCTGATAGCACTGGGTGTCATGGTGTAATTCCAGGCACTGCACACTGGCCGAGCCTCATAGTTCACACTATTATAAATGGGATGAGTCATTGATTGGATTTTTTTTGTCAAGTGTACTCATATACAGTAGATATCGACTCTAAGATGCTGCAGGTCCTCCACTGGTCTAGATGATGCAAAGGTAAAGATCAAATTCCCAAAGTCTACTGCAATTTCTAATGACAGTAGCCAGAGCAAAACAGAACTGGCTTGGAAAAAAAAATAACCAGGCACGATTTAGGTTGAGATAGGAGAAGAATGATGGGGACAAAAAGAAAGGCAGAGTTGTAATAAGATTTTGTGAGACATGAAAATTGTAAAAGGTGGAGATATGGTGATAAACATAAAAGCGGTGAAGAAGTCTTTGGCAGAGCGCATGAAAAAGAAGGCTAAGGTTTCACATGTGGATGATTAAGAGAGGCAAAAGAGGGAATGTGAATCTGTTCTATTACAACTACTGCCTGTGAATCCTAGCAGTGAACTCCTGCGATCTAGAGACTGGCTTATCTCATCTCCAGCCCAGAGTAAAACCCATTTTCAGACACAGGAAAGATATAGCAAGGGGTTACAGATCCCAACAGCTGTGACACCCTCAGTTAGAGTGAAGGCAAGGTAAGAAGGTAAAAATGCACAACACGTTGCCTATTTGAGACTCAGTTTCACCGTGGTAAAAAGAAATATGCCTTGTAACCATAACCACATATAAAATAGATATTCTGTGTTACACAAGTATGATACTATATGGTATATTTATACAGGCTCATCATACAAGCCTAAACACCAATGATATAGCCAAGATGAAATAAATCTCACCATGCAAGGGAAGTTTGAGGGAGCAAAAACAATTAAGATTTAGGTTGGAACAAAACTGGTTACAAATGTATAACCCATGTGAAGCTCCAAGTCAGGACAGCATGTACAATAGGTTGCATTAGAATTAATTTGATGCAGTGGCTCAGTGGTTAGTGTACTGTTAGGACTGTTTAAATCCCAGTCCCACCGAACTGTCGCTGCAAGACCCTTAACACAGACAAAATATACAGAAAATTATAATGGCACAGTAATGGCATGCCCTGTTTAATGTCCGAAATGTCTGAAAACAGTAGTGATAGATGAGTGATTGAAACGGCTGATAATTTTACTTGATGACAAAATGCAATAATAGGCAGGATCAGTCAGATGAAAAAGAGTCTCAGTGAGTAAATGTGCCAGTTTATGTCGTTACAGGCGAGAACGGTACGGTGAGACAAACGGGGGCGTGCTAATGTACTTAGAATAGGACAGGAAAATAAACTTATGAGTGGCATTTACAGTTTGTTAGTCAAAATTCATACTCACATATATAAGTAACTGAAGGATCACTAGTAAAATGGTGTGTGCAGAGCTGGAAGTACTTAGTGTGATTGTTAGCAAGTCTAACGTTAGAATTAAAGTATGTTTGCATGGCTTCAAAGTATACTGCTCACAAACATTAAGGGATATTTCAAAATGCAGAACCTTTTGGTTACACTAGACTGACTCAGACATTAACATACTTGTGTGTAGTTTAATCTTTACTCTCTATTTGCCGTGTCATTGAATTATTTGGAGAACGGAGGGGAATACATAATACAGTGGCACGGTGGTTCTTGACCTTGTTATCTACGCATTTTGACTAGAAAATGGATCTCGGTTCTCGTCATTTGCTTGGTACTTAGCGCGCTTGCTTTAATTCGTATGAGTCAAGGCACATGACTCGTTTCAGCTGAAAGTTTCTGCACGGCTCATGAGTCACGCTTTCTCAATGATTCACTGATTCAGATTCACAATAGCTCTTGCTCAGTGGCCTGCTGTGCTTATCATGCTTTTCTTTATTTTGACATGAACAGCACTGTAGCCTTAGTGCAAATAAGTCTCCATGCCTCTTAAAACGGTTCGTATTGACAGCCTACGGAAAGTAACATAGGGAATAGATCCTCCTGAATACAGACTGAGGTTAGCATTAGCAGCTGTGCTCTGAGTTCACCAATGATTTGGTGTTTTGCTTTCACTTATTACTTTCAATCCATGTCTCACTAAATTACATTATATCATTCTTCGCTTTATTAAAAAAAAATAAGCTTCGTGTTAATAATTTTTGCCAACTGTAGGTCAATGTAAGAGTCAACGCAAGTGTTAATGTGCGGCATAGACCATATTAAACTCTTCGCTTCATGATGCATTTAAATTATGATGTACTTAGTGTTGATGGGAAGCACCTGTACAATACAACTCCATCAAGACTTTTAATGCCTTATACTGCATAGATTTTCTGAGGGCCTGGAACCGATTCATTCAGTTTTTCCTTATGGGACACATTTTCTTAGTATTCATCATTTTTGGTTATCTACCAACCTTTTGGGTTTACACAGACTCAGCAAGTCATTAGCAGTCTAATGCTTCATGTAGCTCATAGTAATGGCAGTGTCTGAAATAGGCATAGTATTCGGTATTCATTATGAGCTTTGAGATGCAGCAGTGAGCGTGGGGCTGCTTTTTAACAGCCAATACATAATACATTGGGTAAAGAAATGTTAACTTGTACAAGGCAAATATCATTTAAACTGTATCTGCGCTGTAGACCTACAACATTAATCTGTACAGATGGGAGTGGTGAATAATGGTTTACTTACTGGAGCTGTGCATTCAGTGCAAATCTAAATAAGAAGGATAAACAAAAGAATAAAATGGTGGGACTACGGCCAAAACATCCATTTTATACACTTAGTTAGTTGTTGTTATGCACCTTGTCTTGGAGTGTTGGCTTATACTCCTTAAAACGATTTATTATACTCTTAAAGTGTACTGACTACAGGGTTTACCGGCAAATCCCATTGGCATCGACTTTTACTGCCATTTACTAACAACTACCAAAATGTAGACAAGATAGTTATTGATAGAATAGCAATGCTACCTATTTTAGGCAATAACCTTTGCATCTAATTCCTACCGCCTCAAAAAACCTGTCATGTAGTTAGATCAATTTTTTTTTAGTATTTTAAGCTGACTTTTTGATCAACTCAGCTATCAGGGTGCTATTTGTGTAATGGAGTAGAAAGCAGCCTCATTAAATGGAGTGTAAATCCATCCAAAGTGTATAATTCGTCATATTTTAATAATAGCTTTAATTTTTCTTAATTGTTAATGCTAATTTAGTATGTTCTTCTTGTAAATTTATGCTTTGCAATTACAACAGCCTGTAATGCACAGCTGTGGTTCTGCACAGTTCGTCCCTGATGATTGCAGTAGTCTGGTAAGATGTGCAAATCTACACGGGAGTTACATTTATACAATCCAGTAACGACTGTATGAGCTTTAATGCTGAATAAATTTTAATAATGTTAAAATTTATAGCACGTAATTGCCTTGGCTTTATTTACTGCCAAGTATGTTGAGTTCATATTAACTTTTATTATCTGCCACGCTGTTCTAATTTTGCACAAACTTGTACCTCAGTGCTATCGAGTCAGTCACGAGTTGTAAGAGCTATCTGCAGGTAGTTTTATATTGTGCTACAGTGCCGAACTATTTCTGTGCAAATACAGGTATTGTATAAAGCCGACTTATTTAATGTTGTAATTGAAGTGTTCCAGAACTTGCTGACTCTTGTTAAACATTAAATCTAATAAATATGACTACACATAAAAGGATTGTCACTACTGTTTGTAAATGTTTTGTGCTTTGAAATGCTTTAAAATGATGTTATGTTTTATAGGTCAGGTAATGTGATAATATAAGAAAAATCCACTATTTGATTGCAAGGTACATTGTTAATGGGGCTGGAGGTGGTTAATCTTCCAGTGTGGGCTTTGACAGAGAAGAATTGCAGTTGCAGAAATCGAAAATACAGTGCTGAAATATTGAAAGAGAGAATAAAGTGAGAGCAAGAAGACGGATCTATGTGCTGTTTATACAACATTCTGTTGTTCTTGGAACGACCACAGTAGTGCTGTGATTTGATTTGAGACCAGTCACATTTGGACATGTTTTTAACTGTGCTGCTCACAAAACTTCGTTATGGGATATTTTTGGGACGGCACATTTTCAAATGAAAGGTTCTTCTACTTCTACTCTAACCATTTGATATATTGCCGTAGCCCATTATTGTACAAATACCAGCTATTAAAAAAAACATTGTTTTTTTGCATGGATGCTTAGCCGTCCAGAAAATCTTCTTTTGATATACAGCTGGTGACTTACTGATTAATGAGCCAGAACCTTTGAAGTGAGGAGACCAGGCTGTGCTGCAGCATCTGGTCAATACTGCATTCAGGGCTTGAGCCCTGGGATCACAGGGCAGGTAAAGAACCTCAGAATAGATGAGTCACATGGCATTATAGCAGGCGTAAGTTGGAACTGAGATGCCAGACACAATACCCTGTTAAAGGTTTTATCTGTCCAACATCTCCTGGACTTAGGGTTGATGTTGAGGAGCACAGATAAAGGTAAAATGTAGTTTGTGTCTGTGGCCATTAGCTCTTGGTCTAGCCTTCCTCTGTCAGGGGTATGCCCTGTGAAGGGCTTCATTCACCCAGTGAATCCTTGTGTGTTGGTTGCTTTTAATTCTTTATAGTTATTAAGACTATTAAGACGATGCCATGACTTTTTTCAAATCTTCTTCTGCGCCGCTCGGGTCTGCTTACCAAGCGGTCTACCAGTGCGATCACGAGGACACAGTTGTGCTCCCTACTCTGGCTTGTCCACAGAGTGCCTTGCAGGAACAATCTGACTTTGGATCACCGTCACTCGCCACTCACCGCATCAGACCCACCAGGGCACTTGTGCAAAACATTTTGCAAAGAAAATGCTCCTATTTCAACTTTATTTCTGGCTCTGGTGTGTCACACTGCACATTAGTTTGAAAACCCAGAGGCTCCGCGTCAGTTCGCCATAACATCCCCTCAATGAGGATTAGCAGGCAGGGATGCGAGGCACAGCGGCTAATAGAGCCCTGCCTTGCAGTAATATTCCCCCATCAATTCTCTTTGTTTACACACATAAACAAACAATGAACAGCAGCACCTCTGCCTGAAAGCAGTCTCGAAATTGACACTACTCTAATTAGACACTAATTAAACATTATTCAAATAGACATGAAGTACTTACAAGCATTTGGTATTCACATTAGCCAACTTTTATACTAATGATAATAGCTTTTTGGTCTTTAATTGTAATTCCACTTCAATTCATCTATTTCAGTAGCAAACAAGAGTAGTAACTTCCCTTTGCTTTATATGATTCTACTAGTAAAAGCACAAGTTGCAGGGCAGGAACTGAAATACTGCAGGCTTTTGGAATATTAGAGGAAACAGGAATACCTGGTCAGGTGCGGGCAGAAGTTGCAAAGTCCACACAAAGCTGCAAAAAACAACACAGAAACAAATTATACTGCATAGCTTATATAAATGATAAAGGAACTGCATTGTTCCTTGACTGAGTTGTAATTAAAACTGTATACAAGTGCGTAGTACAGCAAATCCTTCTTAAAGTTGATGTTAAAACAACATTGAATAGCCAGTATCAATAAGTAAGGCCAAATTAAATTAGCTGGTTAGCATGGACTAAATCCAAATAGTTAGACCTGTTTTTTAATATTGTATAACTGTCATTTTATCTTTGTGTTTACTTACCGTTAACACAGACATACACACAGACACAGACACACACATGTTTATATATATATATATATATATATATATATATATATCAACAGTGAACAGACATTACGTGACGCTAAAAAACAAAGGGTACACACACCAAATCAGGAATACAAGATTCTCTGAGCTAACGTGCTGATATCTCCAGAGACTGACATGCAATGATGTCACACATAAACAGAGAAGGAACCTGACAATGGTCTGAACAAGATGCTAGGCTAACAAACAATAGGCTAACAATTGTAATCAAACAAATATAATTGTAATAAAACTAAACAAAAACCAGTAAATGTACAGTAAAGATTCCACATGTTCTGTAAACCATGCAGAATATGATTCGTTAACAAGCCCATCGTTAATGTAACATAGTAGTGCTCACAGCAAAAATTAAATCTACCTTTTCAGATGACGGACAATTTCGCAGAGCAGTTGAGGGATTAAGGGTCCTATTCGAGGCTCCAGCAGTGGCAAAACTGGAATTTGACCTCACAAACTTCCAGGTAGATTAAACAGACGTCATTGATGCTTTAAATTAATTTGCCTAAATTGCATTGTGATTGTCTGTTATATTTTTCTATCATCATCTTTGCGTGGTTGTTGTTGTTGTTTCTGCTGTTTCTGTGATTTTGACAGTCACTGCTTGCATAGCTACGGTCAAATACAGTGCAATGCTGAAATACTGACAGGCGCATGTGGGTTGAATGAAACGAAAAAAAATTTCATGCACTTTGAAGTGTTTTAGCACTCCTCTACACCTTTAACTTTGCCCTTCATGTGCCTTGAAAGTAGAGGAAAACGACAGAAAGTTGGATTTTCTGTAAGTGCACTTTAAACAAACTGCACCCTCAGCTTGCTTACTTTGCAGAGTAGTGAGACAGCTGGAGTTTCATGGCTGCTGGCCCATACTAAAAGGGCAATCTCTGGTAAACACCTTCACACACTGATCGCAGCAGTACTGAGAATGTGCCACTTTTACTGATCTGTTTCACTGTTCCTGCAGCCGTGAAAGAAGATGCCTCAACAGACAAACTGCAGGATTCTGTCTGGGCCGATTCATACACATGGCCAAACACACAGCCTATTCAGCCTTTTACCATTGGCTGATTGTGTCTCACTTGCGCAACAATGGGGATTAGAAAATACTTGTTTTAATTCTAAACAACTAGGACATAGAACAATCATTTTGAATCTTTTTTTGCCCCCAAACACACACAGAAATAATTAGACTCAAGTGAAACACACAATGGTTTGATATTACAACTACGATGCACATAATCCAATTGCTGGTGATCATGAACCAATACACAATGCCAATTGCCATAAGAACCATAAGAAGAAAAATTGGGCATGGTCATAGGCATATTATGTTTATTATAATAATATATACACTTCAAAATTAGGGGATATTTTATTGTGCATATGCAATATATTGTTGCATTATTACATTATATTATGTATATTATATCTGTTATATGCTGTTGCAATTTCAGTCCCCTCAGGCATGGGGTTAATGTCCCAGTAATAAAACATAGCAAAACTGCACTAGCCTAAGTTTCTATAGTGTGGCTTTATTACCACTTTTTATGTATTTATTGATTATTGTAATGGTATTATATTCACTTGGTTTATTTATGCTTTCAATTGTTACATATCACTATAGGAAAACAAATGGGATTAGGAGTGCATTACGATATTAACGTTTCAGAAATGTTATATTCTAAATTGAGTCTGTTTGTGGTGGAGTATTTTGCTCACAGTGAAAGGGTGTAAAGGAGACTTTTCACTCCCTGTCCACTTTTCCCATAAACAGAGAAGGAACCTGACTAAGGTCTGAACAAGATGCTAGGCTAACAAACATAACAATTGTAATCGAACAGATGGGGATACCAGTAAATGTACAGTACATGTTCTGTTAACCATGTAGAATATGATTTGTTAACAAGCCCATGGTAAATGTAACATAATAGTGCTCGCAGCAAAAATAAAATGTACCTTCAGATGACGGACAGTTTGGCAAGATATTTTATTATGGGATACTTCATTTTAAAATATCCCCTAATTTTGTTAGCAGTATATATAAAATAAATGAAATAATTTTATTGGAGGCATTCTCTGAGACACTCGTAATAGCTGGTTTTAGAGGGCAAGACCAGTATCACTCTGTTCCTACTTCCAAACCAGCCACTTCGTGACAATAGAATGCCCTTTGAATTTTTACACAAGGAGCCCAAATGGGTCTTTATCAGATGGCAGTATGATCGATAGTGGCTTGGACTGTGACTACAAGACAGTTCCTGGATCACAGCCCGCTCTTATCCTTTGTACTATTGATCTTCATTACCTTCACTAGATCAGGGCTGCCTGTGTCTTAGCTTGACCAGCCAAGACTTTATTCAGCCACCGGCACACCTGTTCTTATCCAGCATTCAAGAACACTTATTGGAACAGTGGATAGATCCCATTAAAATAGATAACAACAGGAAGCCACAAATTATCTTAAGGGTATAACTGGTAGATACCCAGTACTGTAATCTCATTTAAACCCATAATATTAATGCCATTAATGTAACACTGAATTCAAGTAAACACACATAAAAAGAGTGAAAAAAAGTGTTTGTGGATTAGCCTACCTAAAAGCAGGCAGTGCGTACAGTGGAGTAACCCTTCTGCTATATAAATTATAGATAGAATAAATACTGATAAGAATAACATAAAAGTATTCCTATAGACATTGTTTACCCTTCTTACCCAAATTCATTAAAACCCCTATCTTTATCTCATACCCTTTGAGACTAAAGCTGAACTGAACCCACCCCTTAAGACAAATAATATCAGTACTAAAATACAAGAAAGTAGAATTATGTTTTCTGGCTGTAACCTGTGTCTTATTTTAGTGCTGCAGTGGTACTTGAAGGTTTATGAAGCGTTTTCAAATTTCTGAACAAATATTATCTAAAACGTAATATATATTCATATTTTCACACAAGTCCTAAAAGTAGATAAAGAGAACCAAATTCAACAAATGAGATAAAAATTAGTGCAATTGGTCATTCATTTATTGAGGAAAATTATAACATATGACATATTTTTTATGCATTTAGACATTTCTAGTAACCGTTGAATTTTAGTCCACTTCTCTGAACAGAATGTAGCTATAGAAATTTTAATGGGTTTTGAACTGCTTTCTTCAAATTTCTGCTGGACTAAGATGTTTTCTTCAGATTCCGTTAATAGACAGATTCATATTCTGATATTTTCCTTTTGAATTTTCCAGTACAATTAGGAATGAATTGTTCCATCATTGAGAGCAAGCTGTCCTGACCCAAATTACGATACCAAAACCACCATATGCCACCCGTGGGAGAAGGTTTTTATGCTTGAATGCAGCATTTGCTTTTTTCAGACGTAACGCTCTGTTTTTTTCTTTCTCCTTGCAACTCATCTACAGACTGCTCGATTTCCTGATGATAAACTCATGATATTTAGTTGCCATGAAGTTACCTTAGATTGATTCGAGACCTTATGGGGTACTATATGCCTTGCTTTTGGGGTTATCTTGGGTTGGAGGGTAGATGACAACGGTCTTAATTTCCCTCCATTTCTGTCAGACTGACTGTTGAATAAAAGGAGGAAAATATCTTTAGAAATATGTTTTTTGAAGTAAATAATTTGATTTTCCATATTCTGTTGCAAATTAGTTGCACACAGTGAGGTTTGGGTGCAATAATCTTGAGGAATTGCATAACACCCATTTTTTTTAATTAATTAATGATCTGAGGACATATTTACTGTAGTCTTTCATTTTTCTTGATTTTCATCTCTTTGTAATCACATTAGGAGGGAAAGTAAAAGCAGTGAGTTAAAGAATGAAGGATAAGAAGAGTGCAGTGTGAGGCAAATGAAGGTTTATTGAATAGCAAAGCTCAAAGGTACACCTTTCTTTCACTGGGTAAAGCTAATTTAATTACGAGAGTGAGAATCAAATTAAAGCCATTCCCTAAAATACAATGACTGTAGCTCAGCTGTTGGTATCTCTGCCTTTGTTTATTCTACAGCTACAGCTGATGGTCAAAGCACACAGTATCCTTATCCACACTCTATTAAAGGATTGGCAACCACTAGCACTGGTAGGCATGTAATGTATGCTCTTTCAGGGATACCACTAAATCTGCTTAAAGAATAAAAAAAAAACAATAAATCAAAGTTCACAGTGTCGCTTTGTCAGACCTTAATACTATATTTCCTTAATATATTTCTAGATGAAGTTTGGTATAAATTCTGACATATGCAGTTTTCTTGGTAGTTAAGATGTACATTCTCCATACTAAACTCAATAAGCCATACTACCATTTAAACTGAATGTCAGCAAAATTCCTAAACATGCTACATGGCGAATTAGTTTCTAAGTGCTAACCTTTCAAACTATAACATTTATCGATTGTCCTTGAATCCTGTGTGTGTTTTGATTGATAGAGCCAGCTATTCAAGAACAAGCTATTGCATACGTGTTATGCATGTCTTTGGTTTTTAACTGGAGTATTAAGGTCATGTGCATGGGATATAACATTTGACCTGGAAAAAGTCTGGAGTATTAGTTCATTGCTAACTGAAATGCAGTAATGTTTTTGTAATATGGAATATTCTGTCGTTTCGCCGAACTGCTTTGAGATGCAAACGCAAAAAGGAACAATAATGTATGGAAAATGTTTGCCGCTACTGAACAGAAATGTCATATATATATATATATATATATATATACTGCTCATAAAAATTAGCTAATATTTAAAAATTAATATGATTTATATGATCATTTTTTTTCATTAAACAAGTCTATGAGAACAGCAAATGAAAAGTCAAAGAAAGCTGTCTGTTTATGCAAATAAGATATACATTCAATTATTGTGTTTGATTAGGAAGTATATTCATGGGGTGAACGAGAGTACCCCATATTGACTGTTCAGTAGGGTAATGGGTCAATTATAATGGGTCCAATTTATAAGTTTGAATGTTACTATTCTACCAATGTGAGTATGATCTCGGTGTTAACGAAACCCTAGGAACCCATTATATTTTCTGCTACTTGGCTAATTATAATAACACTTGAAAGTGAAGGTATTAATGTTAATATTATCAGTCAGAAATGTAGCACCAGAAGCTTACTTCGGTTAAGAGCTACATCTACATGAATAAACCTTCAGTCAGAGTGTCATTAACCTACAATATTGACACTCCTACATCATCTTAGCCAATCAAATTGTGGGGTCTGAAATAAAAGGGCAAGTCTATGTAGCAATGGTTCTGCTATTTTACAATGAATCTGTGGAGAACATGCTTTTTTGTAATAGTAATAGATGTTATATCATTTGACCATTGTGGCTTGGCAGTTTCCCTTGACCTGCCAAAATGATGCAACAAAAGAAAGGGCAGAAAACAAGAGAGCTCCAACAAAGTGAAACACACGCACACACTTTTCAGTTAACTGTCTTCTGTCAGGTGGCTCTGTTGGGACCTGGGCAGACTGAGGAAGTTTAATCAGCTGACCTGGCTGAGTGTGTTGGCCCACTTGCCACAGTAATTAGAAAACTTTTCCCAAACTGACACTTTCTGACTAGGGACAGATCAGACAGAGAGAATTCTGTTAGATCAATGTCAGATAACAACAGTAGATGTGAGGCTTGTGCACCAATTTGCACAGTACACTATAGCTATGTATTCACCTCTTATTTGCCGCACATCTCACAAGTGATGTTAATTTGTAATGTTTCTCAGTTACATTTATTAGTTTATGTGTATTATTTAGACCTACACCAGTTTATTCCTGTGCTACTGAAAACCAATGGAAAATTTCCATAAAACATATAATAAGTTTAACAAATATAATACATTTGTTAACAAGAACATTTAGTGAATCAGATGGTGGGTCTGCAGGAAGCATTAGCATCTGGAAAGCAGAGATACTAGTTGGCACTTTTTTTTTTTAGTTAATGCTACACAACCCCCCACCCCTCCACTTTCTGCATCCAGACAAATTAAATTCTGCCATGAAATAAGATGACCTTTCTAGATGACTTTTGATAGTGTTATAGTCAACATTGTTATAGCCGAGTCCAAGTTAAAACCAAAACTGGAACACGGACCAAATTAAGATTTCTTAAGAAGAAAATGGAAACAAATGTTTCGTTTGAAATTCACTTTACAATCATTATGATTCATTATACAT
Source organism: Parotocinclus haroldoi (assembly GCA_034779995.1). NCBI lineage: Eukaryota > Metazoa > Chordata > Actinopteri > Siluriformes > Loricariidae > Parotocinclus > Parotocinclus haroldoi. The sequence continues at coordinate 35,938 of JAUZST010009275.1, forward strand.
AACAAATATTAATAAATCATTGCATTTTCCATCATATACATTATTTTGTAAAATAGAACTACTCTAAAACGGTAACCTTTCTAGACTACCTACACATAAATATTAGGGGATATTTCATAAGGGGATATTTCAAAATGAAATATTTCCCTTTTTATTGTAAGCATTATACAATTCTACACCTACCAGAGAAAGGATCACTAAACATAACACACTTGGTACAAGAATCAAGCTCTGCGGAAACAATATAAAAAACAAACAATGAATGATAAGATTGTTGTTTAAACTGTGGTATAAAGATTTTTATTTTGCTTGTAGTCGAATACACCTTTTAAATATCTCATTACGAAGATATTAAATGTTTAACATTACCAATGAAGGTGTATACTTGTAAACCAAAAGACATTTTAGTTATCTTATATAAACATTTACAAGTGTAATATGATGTACCAGTACAAATAAGGGGAACAGTAATTGTAAAAATACTACATTGTAAAAGCTTTTTTTTCAGTTGTAAAAAAATCTAAAAGCTTCAAAGAAACACGCATGGGAAATGAAACCTAAACAACCCAATAGTAAATTTCACACCACACACACACAGACTTGAGTTACAGAGAACGCACACTGGGAGAGTCCAGACGAAGAATTGTAGCTGGATCTGTCAAGCCTTGATACACAATTCCTAACCACTACACCAACAAGCTGTCCTAGAATATCCATGTTTTTCAGTTTTGTAAAAGATAAACATAATTCATAATGTCAGACATTTGAAAACTGAAAGAATGCAACTTTAAAGGAATTGCAGAATAACAAATGTGTGAAGATGCCCCCTAACCAACAGAAAAATGGCAGGTAAATACAATATGTAGACCTTCCTCTTGTCTTCCTTAAGTTATCTCCATTCAACAAAATTCCATACCTGCATGCTTCATATGATAAACCTGTTATAAACCTGTTATAAACCAGAATAATAAGCAGTGGCAGCAGAATTGGGTTCACGGATAGTGTTTTGACATATGAACTCTGCAACCGAGAATCAGTTCTGGACATTTTTCAGACTGGTCCTTTCACATGTAACAAACATAGATATTTAATGTCAGATTACTTACTTATTACAACATTTTCTGCATGCCGTAGACATTTGTTTGGGAGATACTGAATGGGCCAGCAATGCTGTGGGAGTCAAGCGTAGTTGAATGGATTTTAATCACCTTCACAATATAGAATGCAGTCATACCTCGGTACTGAACCACAACACAACTCTTCAAATTTGGTTGTTAACGCATTTTGACAGTAGAAATGTTTCCAGATGAAAGCCAAACACAGGATCACTTATCAGTTTCACAATAGCCGTATTTCAGTACAGACCTTGTGTTTGTCATGTATTATATTATTTCTTTGAATTTATTACATATAAAATGTTAAATCCAATGTTAAACATTTGGCAAATAACTTTTATTTGAAAGCAACACCTCTGCGAGGGGAGCACATGGGAAGTGGAAAGCAAAGTGCTATGGAAATTTTGGTGAAAAGGTTTTTCGACCATGTTGGATTAAAGTAAATGATCTTGAGATACACAAATAATGTATGTAGAATGGGGATTTTTATGTGGTCCGCTTTGGATCAAATGTTTCTTCTTTTAATAAAATCCCAGTGTTTACTGCATGTTTAAGGTAGGCACTAATATGGTATTTATAATTTATATTAAAATCATCAGTTTGCAATATATTCAACTTATGATGTCTGAATGTAACTCCATCATACACCAGGGATCACCTGTACAACACTCCAATAATGGATGTAATGTCTTATAAAATGTGGATTTTCTGTGGGTCTGGAGCGGGGTCACCTGAGTCAGACTCACTGATTCACCATTCTGTTCGAGTCTTTGTACCGGGGGTTGGCTGGATAAAGTACGGTAATGACTTGTTTGTACTGGACATTTGCGTTCAAAGATTCTGCTCCTCTGGGTGATTTCCTGAAGGGTTCTGGCTTAGTGTGCATGTATGAAAAGGGCTTTAGTGGGTGTCTCTCAATATGACTTACCCAGGGAATCGGTTCTTCACCTTGCCCTGCACAGAGCCTTGACATTAAGTGCATCAGACACATATGGGATTAATTAAATGCCAACAGTGAGCCAAAGTTTACTGTTCAACATTAGTGTATGACCTCACAGTCAAGTTTCCAAGCCACTGAAAGCCTTCGCAGATGGCTGTTGTAGCAATTAAGACTAAAACTATAATGTATTGTGGTCAGACAAATTAGTAATTAGTACTAATTTATTAATGTCCAAAGAAATGGACACTGTGTGCTCTAGAGCAAAGACGATTACCCCAGGCTAATAACCATGTTTTGGACATAGATTCAAGGTGTTCACGTGCTGTCTGTTCAGTATTAATCGATACATTGCATTGCATTATAAAAGATTAGTTAACAAGTCAAACTTCTACTACCAATGATGTTTTTGTGTACACAAAAAAAAATGCATGAACTCTTCAACAGTGTCCCACAAAGTTCAGTGCAGGGTCGCCTTGTTTTCTTTCCCAGTCTCCAGTGTCATGGTGATTGTCATTCTCACACAGCTTTTTCTGTCAGTCATATGGCGGCGACTCCTCTCCATCCCTTCACCAGATATTTAGATCTCCATGCATCTCATGTCAGCATGTCTGGAGGACATCTCATCATGAATGTCAGCTCATCACTTGAAGCAAAACCTGACAAGACCGAGCTGCTTTACATTTCTAGAGACCACATGTCAGGAGCTTGCAATTTGTAATAGTAAATGATGCAGACTGTCATTATTACATGCATGCATTCCTTTCTTACATTTACTTTGAATTCTATTTAATTGCAGACAGCATGAAACCGAGGGCACAAGCCTAAACTGAACTCCTTTTGTATTTAGTAAGAAGTCTTTTCTTCATTTTATTTATACACAATCATCCATTCTTCCATTCATCCAGTCAAACGTGTGATTTGGCTAGTAATGATGTAATCAAATACAAAATAACGATGTGATTACAAACAGGTGGTGTCAACATCTGATTGTAATTATGAGTTGGTAGCAAGTCTTTGAGGAGAAAAGATGGGCAGAGGTTCTCCAGTTGGTCAACAAATGAGTGAAAAAATGAAATGCTTAAAAAAAACAATATACTTCAAAGATATTTGCAAACTGTTGTCAAACACTGCGGTACAGTTTTATATTCACAAATAGCACTTAAAGCTTTATTTAGCAAAAACAGAAGCCTTACGTTAACCATGTTCAGAGGCGGAGCGTGCTACAATTCTGTGTGTTCCACAAAAAGATGAAAATGACCATCCAGACTGTTATCAGTGACAAGTCCAAAAACCTTGAGGCTCTTTCAGTGCCTTTGAAAAATGGTATTTACATTTCCATGATGGCAGCATTAATGCAGAAAAGTACACTTACTTATAGCAAAATTAGCTAAATGGACTAAAATATGTAAATCCTTCTCGAACCTCTCATTAGGGAACAGTTTTTAAGCAGTTCACTAAATTTCTTATGCATTTCGAACCACTTGAGATTCTGACACCAAAATTATTATAACAATCACCTGTTGACTTCACCTTTGGCATGCCAGTTAGATTTGTGAAATGACTTGCATTGACATGGTGACACATGCCATAATAAATATGCGTTAGCAAGAATTAGAATTAAAATGAGAGGAATTAGATTAGAATCTAGGTGTTAGAAGTTTGTAGTAGTGGCCGCACACTATAAGCACAGTTGTCTGCTTTAGCAGTATTTTGAGTATGCTTTTTAGCACTATTACTTTCAAATTCACCACATTGCTGGGTTAAACCAGTTATCGCTGCATCCCAGCTTTTTAGTTCAACTTCTCCAGTGAAACCAGCTCTTCAGCAGTTGCTCCTGGAGCATCAGTGCATGAGTGAAATCCTACAACGACAGGCAGAGCAAGAAAAACATTCAACTTTATATCAGCATTTTTATTTTATATATCATTATTATATTAAACTCCTCTGTTTAGAAGTCTTGTGTTGGTAAGTAACTAACAAGATTATTCAGTGTGTGACATTAGCTTGCAAGCCACTTGTCTAATAATTAAGTTAGGCTAACAATGTCAGTTCTTGTCGGTTTAATACTAACCATCTTTCTATGTCTTTTTCTTGCTTCCTTCCTGCTTCATTAAGATTTGCTCTTGTTTATATGTGTTTCCTTATGAGCTTCCTGTCTTGTTATCCCTTAGCCCTGTGCTCGGTGTTCTTTGTCTAATCATCTGCCTGTGTGTTTGGTCTGCCTTTGTTTACCCTGCATTGCGTCCTGCACAGTAACCAAAGTCCCTTCACTTGAGGAGACATCAGCCTCTGTACTTGTTCCTATAGCCAAGCGTGACAGTAGTAATTTGTTAATATTTATGTAATATAGCTCCAGTTGATCAACGATAAAAGCTAGCTTCAGGAAATGCCATTGTTTGAGGGCATGGGCTTAAATCCTGGTTCTTGTTCATATTCCTGTTTTTGGTTGCTGGAATAGAGAATGAACTATGTGTATTGTGTGTGTGTTTTTGTATATGTATTGATCCTGTGAATTGTTTTGTTTGCTTGTACATGTACTTTATCTATGTAGGTATTTATTTTTTGTTTTACCCCATTAACCCTTTACATTACATTAGAGATTGCATTCTGAATGTATTTTCATGTCATTTTACTCAGTGGTTAATTAGGAGAAAACAGTTGTTTATTTTATATTGTAGCTTTTAATGGTAGTGCTTTGAGACAGTAGAGAATTCACATGTTGATACACTGCTTATTACAGAGGCGACGATCCATCTAATCTACAGAAGCGGATTTTCCATCTGCCAAATCTTTTGCGAATTTTGACCATGTGCAAATAAAAACTGAATGTAAGCCTAAAATAAGAAAAACACCCAATTTTTTTCATATTTATAAAAATATATATAAAAAAAAAACACAAAAAACGGTAGGACTAGATGGAATTCCACATGATCAGACCAAAACAAACAAAAAAAATGGTATTGTAACATTTAGATATTATTTAATAATTGACTCGATATAAATGGAAAAAAAAATACAAATGAAAGAGATTGAATGAATGAATGAATGTTATTGTATGTTATGCAAACGGCTGAGCTGACCAATGCACACACATCACATTTCAAACCTCATGAGGTGGACCACACTGCTTGTCCTGCCTAGAGAATTTTTATTTGGCCAAAATGTCAAAAATGTGAATGAGATTTGCAAAAACTTTGGCTTGAAAATTAGCGAGATAACAATACACTGACACTGCCTTGATGTATTCATGACAGTTGAGCCTTTACCCTTTCAATGGAGGGTCCATGCATTTTCAAGGTTCTCTAGATTTAAAAATCTCAGTGTATTGCAATAAAACTACTTGATTTAAATCTTGAATCTTTTGTAAATCAGGGGCAGTGATTGATTTTTTGAGTGTGTGGGTGTTTGAAAGCAAAAACTATTCACTATGCACTATGTAAAGAAAACCGCTGACTTCATATGGCCTTGTAGTCAGTTAGAGATGTTCCAGACTCATTTTATAATATTGTTCTGTTCTTCTTAATAATAGAAAAACATGATATTACATTTGCTATATAAAATGAAAGTGCATGTCCCTGTAACATACAACCTCATGTTATATTATCCCATATTCTAATTTTATATATATATATATATATATATATTAAATGGTCACTTGTTTGACAAATACAACCCTTTCTGTCTTGAGTTACTCCTAGGCAACAGTTCTGACAAAAACTGCAATCATTTCTAAAACTTAAAAATGAAATGAAACCACTTCCAAACCAAATTGTTTAAGCTCAGTCAGATTTCACAGTGTTTCACAATGGATCACTATCTTAAAGCCAGCAACAGGTTTTCAATTGTAAATTGGATATTGGATTAGGTTAGGGGTCACACAGATACATTCAATGTCCTAACGTTTGCCTGTGTGTATAAGGGTAATGTATGCCCAAAAGCCAAACCACCTACCCGTTTCCACAGTTTCCTCAAGAACTTAAGTATACATAGCAACATCCATTTTCTATATAAATCAGAGCAATTGCCGCATCCAAACATAAGAAAAACATGCACAACAAAAACATAAACTTCCTAATCTTCTCAGTAAGTATGCCACACACCCTATTGATTGAAAGATACACACACGCACACACAGATTCAAAATAGGGAAATGTTTCGACTTTTCAGCATACGTTGCCCATAAACACACAGCCAAAAGTTAGGACAGTGAATGCATCTTTCCTGGGATACCCTTGCTCTGTGTCAGTGAGCATTAACCTACTGAAAAATACCAATTGGAAGCACTGCCATGAGAGGCAACACACATGGCCTCTGGATATCCTGAACAGATCCCCAAAAAAACAAGCAGTCCAGGTTTTAGTTCAATACTCCAAACGAAGGCAACGGTGGTTGGCTATCAATGGCAGGACACATAATCGGCAAGTGTGGAGTGGGAGTTACTTGTGCAATCCTCTCCACCGGCGGTCTATTTTGGTCATTCAGATCCTGTACACTGTGTGTATGTGTGTGTGTGTCATGGAACCGCTGCTCCTAACAGATCTCAGGCAATGGCCATATTGCTTCCCTCAGTTAAATGATGCGCCCCTTCTCGATGTCTGACAACTGGGCAGAATGTGCATTTGTGCTATGAAACGAAACAAAAACATTCTTTTTCTGAGAGACATGGAGAGTCTTGTAATTAAGATGTTTAAAGCATGAAAATGAATTAATCTCAAAGAACAGAGCAAGGCTAAAAAGCAGTAAGGTTGAAAAGGGGATACAAATAATCAACAAATTAACAAAGCCTTTTTTTTTAAAGCTAAAGGTAGAATGCTGTAAAGAAACTTGGCAATCATGTTAAAAATGAAAAGAGAGAGAAAGCAGGGAGTAGGAAGTTGGAAAATAATACGTGTTAAAGAAGGTTAACAAACATGTTATGGATTTGATTTGATTGCTGAAAGAAATAAAGAGGAAGCACTGATATTGATTTAGGTATTAGCTTCCAGCCTTGGTTTATGAGCTATGCCTTATTTTATGTCATGAATTTCTGAAACAAGGAACATCCAGCTATTTGTTAGTTGATATTATCTCATTCTCAGGCACTTTGTCTGGCTTACTTCCAATTTGAAAACAGACTTAACCACTTAGAGTAACACATAGCTTTGGACTGTGGAGAAAACTAGAGTACTAGGAGTAAACCTTCCAATTAGAAAACATTCTTAAGAAACACCATTTAGCCTAACACATGCCTTTGGACTGTGGAGTACCCAGGGTGAACCTAAATGGGGAGGACATGCAGCTCCACACAGAAAGGACGCAGAGATTTCAGCCTTGGACCGGACGTAGGTCCTTCTCATTGTGAGGTGACTCTGCTACCCACCAAGCACTAACTTTGGTATAATTTGACATGAATATGACCTAAACATAATCTTATTTTCACACAAGTCATAAAAGAAGATGAAGTCCTGAAGTTAAATACGTTTGACTCCCACCTAGAGCTGCTTAAAAAAGCTTATTTAAAGATCTAATTTATGACACATCACCAAAAGGTCACTAAAAGATAAATATGGACATACAGAATACAGATGTGAACAAATTTTAAATAACTCATTGGCATTTAATGCATTTAGCTACACTCTGAATACAGAACGTTGTAATCTGCACGAATTAAAGAGGCTTTATGTAAACATACAGATGTAAAAGAATGTAGTGTTTAAACCAACACAAGCCCTCGAACATGTTATTGCAGTTTTTCTCGTTTGCTTTGGTGCATTTCTCTGAGCAGAATTGAAATTCTCATAACTGTTACTTCAACCTTCACAAGATTTAGTCATTTGTGCACATCATAGTAGCTGTTTCTCATTCCGTCTGACAAACTACAAATGCATTTGGACATGGATCAATTGCTTCCATACAATTCTCTGCTGTTTTATAACATTATCGTTTGCTTGTGTCATGTCAGTCAAAATTAACTGTACTTATGAATACTGAATGGTCTTTCCCTATGAAACTAATAGTCCTTTTATTTCTTGAATCATTACATACAAAAATGTTGAACTACTTGTCAAAATCAATCTTATTCATTTCTTTATCATTATTTTCCTGAAAATGTCTTCCCCCAGCTTCCACTGATGAGGAGTGTGTGAAGCATTAGTTGTAACCAATGATAAGCCTGGATGTGCGAGAATGATTTGAAGTACTGTGTATGTTGTACAGTATGTTATAATTCGATTCCAGTATATATTGCAGTATTGTTTACAGTTGTGCACAGCTCTAGGGTGTTTCTTATATTTGTTGTGTTAGGGTTCTTACCTTTGCCCAGGATCTTTCAGCCCGTCCTCGCCGGTCGCCATTACAGAGCTATCGGTGAGGCGGCTTATATCCAGTATCCTAATTGTGACCTGATTCAAAACAGCTGCTTTTCCTGCTATTTAGGCACGGGTTTTAGCACAGTTCGGAGCCAGGTCATCTTCATCCGATCTCCATGCGCTCACGCCCTTGCGTACACTTTTAGGGATAGTGGTAACGATCCGGGGGCTTTTAGTGCTGATGGACGCGTATGGGGGGGAACCCCGGAGGTATTTAGTATTTTAGGGCATTAAGTATTTGAGGGTCTTCTGTCCTGTACTTGTGCACTCCTCGCACACCTGAGCTCATGCTTTTCCTCCGTCGGCACTCAACGAGCCTCACTCCAGCCGGCTGCCTGTCCTGAATTGGACGAACCCCGGCTTGGGTGTTTCGCCACGCAGCTACGCGCATGTCTTTCTTCAACTACATGCACACTTGAGCTTATGCTTGCTCCCTGGCATTCGGACTACCTCGCCATTTGGGAGACGTCCCAATTCCTGCTCTCTGTACGCCTGCCCCGTTGGCACTTCAGAGCCCTCTCGCGACCAGTTCGCGTTGCTCTCAGTCGGAACGCAACACTGTAGCGCGCCCTTTTATCCTTTTGTTTTTTTGTGTTTAGGAGCCTTAGTCTCCACTCTTCACCCCCTTTTTAGTTTTTCTATATTCTTCCCACATTATTATTACACGTCGTGGGACACGTCTATCCCGCATCCTGGTTTTTCGTCCTACCAAAAACCACCATATGTCTTTACATGTTGTAAATAGGTTTGTACTTTTTTGTGCTTTTGTACAATGCTGTGAACAAATTAGAATTGCAGAGTGCATATACAGTAAAAATGTGAAACATACATATTAAGTGTCTTATACTCATTTACCTCACTAAATACAATAATGTGTAACTTAACTGTAGATTTCAAATGGGTGAGCTAATAGTGTATAGTGCTGTTTTGAGCCTTTTCAGGTATTGTCACCATAATCTGACTTTTTTGCACTGGAAATTCTTTCCGAGTGAACTGTCATAATGAAAACATATGGTGTTATAAACAAAAATGGTGGGATGTCTTTATTTTGATTACACTGACACTTTCATTGATAATAATACTTGCTTTCCAGGAATGAGCTATCCATTTTGAGCAAATGACACCCTTTTGCCGGTTATCAACTAGGTTTTGCAGTTTGTAATTACTGTTGTGCAAATATTAATAGTGATGTGAGAAATGCACAAAGGAAATGTAAGAAACTGTAACATAACAAGTATCACACAGTTAGAAACAGCTACAGCCTAAACATTGTCTGCCCAGTATTGGTTCCTTTCCATCCATCTATTGCACCTGTTCAATCAACGCATGTATGTACAAAGTAGGTGTACTTGTAGGTGTTCTTGTATACAAATGTCACAATCAATAAACATGGGCAATTTTGCCTCCAACATGAACAGAAAGCCTAGAGTCTTTTCTGGATATTAGAAGCATTTTTATTCAACAGGTGTTTCCACAGCAACCATCAAATCATTTTCCCCTCAGAGATTCATTAACCCACACATCTCATTTTGTTTATGCTATGTTGGCACCACAAGGTGAAAATATAAATGCAAGACAAAACGGAAATAGGTTAGAAACAGGAAAACATTGACAGATCTGCAGCTAGTGAAGGCCAGCAGATCTGACCCGCATATAAACACCAAAATGCCTTAGAGGGTTTCATCTACTCTCTCTCTTTCACTGGCATATTAATGTTTCACCAACATGTCAGACACACTAAATACTCTCTCACTGGAACATGGGAAGACTGGAATGCTTTAAGGAGTGGAAAAAAATACCAAACATTCATGCCAAAATCATTTGCACAGCTTTACAGCTCTGAAAGTTGAAGGCAATGTGATTGGGTTTGTATATAACGCTGAAATTGGGAGTGCTCACTATCATGTAAGCCTAAATACATGCCTGTAATGAAACAAAACATGATATACTTATAGTGCAGAGATAAATGGACTATGTACTCTACTATAATGGTACTTTGAATATTTCAGGAACGACAAATACAAATGAAAGGTGATTATAGCAGCCCTTATTGTTGAATGTGAATTATATGCATGTGATTTCCATAATCTAATGAGCCACATCACGATAGATGTGTATACCTGTTTAAAGCGAGTCTGTATGCAAATAACTTTATTTTTTATTTTCTAACTTTCAATTTTCATTTACACTCTGGTTATGGCCCCATTTACGTTAACCTTCCTCTGGCTATGCTTGTCACACAACAGAATGCTACTAGTGTAGAGATTCCTGGTTTCTTTGGTATTTCTAGGAACTGACATTGTGTAATAATTCCCAGCTACTCTACTGTACCTAATACCATATGTTCCGCATCACTGCTGTGCCATTTATCCTTATCTTCATAGCTTATTCAAATCTTACGTCACAGCTTTGATTTCGACAAATCATATTAGCTTGTTCATCTAGCCAATGTAATTCTTTATTTATGAGTGCGAACAGTATATTGGCTGGTAGTATTCTTTATACTGGTAAACTGGAGCACTTTGCTCAACATTTTAACCTGGAGGAGCACCGAGGACTGTTCCAGACCAGTGGATCATACAGGGTTTCATATCGTCCCACTTATTTAGGCATTTGCCTTGTGTTGCTACTGGCAACACACCATTAGTAACTTCACAGACCCTCTGCAGTCGTGGAAGATCAGCAGATGGTGGTACTAATGGTCATTATGAGCGAGATTTCAGGTTTTATTCATATATTTATTTATTTGCTTTGAAATAATTCCAATAAACAAGCTCCATTACTCTCACAAACGGCTAATTTGGCCTGTGTCAATGCATATTTTACCATGCTTCAATGACTTACCTACTACTGTCGAGTGCTGGCTTTAATCTATAAAAATGACATTATACATGAACAATGACATGGTGCGTATTTCAAGGCGTTATCATTACAAGGATTAAATGGCTGAGCCAACTATTGTATTTGCACTTTTTTTTCCAGCTAAAGCTCAATGCCATATGTTTGATTATATACATGGATATTTATTTTGCTGGTATTTACAGTATATACACTGCTCCATACATTTATGGTATGTTCATTATGGGTTTCATACATTGTCATGTTTTTGAACAGTTAATCATTACTTGTGCAAAGGAAAAATAATTCCATTAATAACCGAACAGAACCATTTGCTTTGGCTGCGGATGCTGTGCTGATGGTTTCAGCGGCAACTCTGATGCATTTATCTGTCATTTGCATGCAGTATTATTGTGACAATTCTCTTCATATTTACAGTACAGCAACCTAAAATGAATATGTGACTATAGTAATGTCCACTCAACATCCTTTTTGGTTTAATGTCCTGTTACACAGAAAGTAATGTGGTCGTTACATAGTGCATTCCTGTACAACTGTGAATTCTGCAAAAGACCACAAAGCTTCTGTATTAGATCCTTAGTAGTCAAAGCTCAGACAGTGTGAGAGTATTGTAACACATGAGTCAGTCAGTAAACAATAGATGGGTAATGAGATACCTGGACATGGCTAACTATCTTGGAAAAGTTCTTGCAGAAAAGATACAAACATTGAGAGTCCTTCTGAGACATGACAATATGTGGTCTTAAGGAAAGCCTTAAAGGGCACTTGACAGAATTAAACGGGGACTCTAAATGCCACCATGTCTTGCCCTCAACAACATAAAAACAGACACCGATGTGACACTCTGTGGATGCATCTCCATGTGGGTTTGAGGCAGTGTAACTACAAAGACGAAAAAGCTTAAGCCTAATAGGCAAACTTACCTGCTACTGAGAAAAAACAAGTAGAGGAGGCTGATCCAGACCTTTCACAGTCACACAGTGGAGAATCAGCAACTGCAGTGACATTGCCCATTCGCTTCCAGACATCAATAGAATGTATTTTAAACATCTACATGAAACAGCAAATTTGTATTAAACAAAATAAAATAACAAATCTATTTTACAGTGAAAGTATTACAAAGCATATGCATTATGCACGTTAAGTAATTACCATTCATTTGCGATTCTGAGCCCCCCTGCAAATCTCCACATCTCCTAGAGGGCCTGTTCCACACCTTACTGAAAGGAAGCAGACTAGTTATGAGTGGGTCAACAAAAGAATATAATACAAAAGATGCGTCTATGGCGGATCAGTTCAAGAGCGTCTTTGCCAGACATGGAAACCCATCTGAGTTGATGGAACTGGGCCTCAGTTTATTCCTGAGAGCTTCCATGCATTCCACAAACACTGTGGATTTGCCCAAATGACTACCAATATAATATTTCCACAGTCTAATAGTGAAAGCAAAAGAGCAGTAAGGACTGTAAATAATCTCAACAAAGTGAGCTTGACCTATAGTCCTCATTGCAACCTACTGAAGCATATCATTATATAATGGCCACAAACCTGTTGAACCTATGATTGGAAGTAAACTCCATAAACATAACCAACAATTTCTGCAAATAATCACTTGAACAACACACAAACACAGGGCACATTCGAGAATGCAGAGTGGTAAGAGGTTTTTATAGACATATACTGTGGCAGTGGAACCATTGGATACAAAGTGAGGGGGCTGGAGAGGGCTGATGAGGCCAGGGAATCCTGAAGGGCAGACAAGGAGAAGCCAGAGAGAACTAATAAGTTCCAAAAAAGTAACCATAACATACAGAGAGAGTGAAGCCAGAATGGAAGGAAATGTTGATAAGACGCTCAATTTTTGAAGTGCAACCTGTTGATCCAACATCTGCCCAAATGTTTCTTCAAATAAAATAATGCAAAGAGTTATTTCTACTTCACAGTGCCATATGAATGGTTCAATGGACTTATTAAGTATCAACACAGACATCTCTCATCGGATATTTGACATGACAAGAAAAGCAGGAGGGTGCCCTTGAAACTAGACACGGAGGGCTCTAAAGTAAAAAATTGCCCAAGGCCTCCTAAATTCTCGGAGCCAGACAGCCCTGGGTAAAGTGCTCAGACGTGAAAATGCACCAAATGAGTATCTTGTGTTTTTAGCTAAGGGTGATTAAGCTCCTATGGCCTGACCCCAAAAACAATCAACAGTGTACGGCAGAATAAAAACCCGCTATCAGTTGAAGCAATGTGTAATCCGCCACGTTATCTAATTAGGGGGGAGATAGCCCCCACTGTGAGCCTGCCTGTGTCTTTAACTTTTAATGATCATTAATAAGTATTGCGTCTTGTAATTTCCTGTGTTGAAAGTCAGTATTTTTTGGAAAAAGCTCAACTCACTTTTAATCTCTGATCTCCGCTTAAGAGTGGCAAAAAGACACAAGAGCACGGAGAGTAAAAAAAGCATACAGAGTAAAAATCATAAAGAGTTTGGAGCACAGAGAATAAAAAAAATAAAAAATATCAACTCTACAGTGACAGATGCATCACAATACACAATGACTTACATTCTGCTGGACCTGACTGAGTGTTAAACATGCTGAGCCTTTTGCATTTTTAAAAAGCAGTGGGAAAGCAAGTACTGGAACTAGATTGTGTATGGATTTACTGTGGTAAGAGCAAACTTATACTCCAACCTGTGGATGGAGTATAAAGCTTTGGGCAATATTCTGCTGGGAAACCTTTGGTCCAGGCATCACCTACTTAATCATCACTGCACACCAAGTGGTTATATTTTTTTTGGCTCCTCTGTATATAACCAATTTAACATGGCAAAGAGCTCCAAGAGATAAATTACTTGTTCTAATTATTTTAGGCCTACTCACTGGAAGTCAATTGTGTGCAATTGCAAATCTGGACATTGCTGCCGATGCCTCATAACAGCAGGAATCTATTTACTGCCACAGTTCATTTATAAGTAGCTATACCATTAAACAGGCACAGGCTGCCATCCATGCTATTTCTATTTCTTACTGTGACCACTGCTTATCATCTTATGTTATGCTTTCTTTGCATTTCTCACCCGAGGACAGCTCTCAATTTCTTGGTGCTGCAGCTTGTTCAGTGGCACCTAGCCAGAGGCGGACGTTCATAACTGGTGTAAAAGTACTGTAGCCTGTTAATTTTGAACTGAAGTAAAAGTTAAAATATGGTTTGTATATTTCACTCAGGTACAAGTATAAAAGTGCATGCTACCTAATGTTTTAAAGTAAAAAATTATTTAAAGATAATAAAAACCCTTTCAAAGGTGATGAACCAAAACATACAAAATGCTGTAATATATATATATATATAAATATAAATATATATATAATATATTTAAAACAGTGTCATAATCGGGACAGGACTCAGACACTCCCAGATACAGATAAGACAATAGTTTAATAAAGGCTATAGAGCGCTTTCCGCACCAGACATGACAAACAGATATAAATATATTCATATCAGTTAAAGTAACAAGTGTTTTCAAAATGAGAAAAGTGTTCTTTTCTTTTGAAATGTAATAAGTAAAATTCACTGAAACAAACATCACGTCCCCTAATGCATTTGTTTGTGTACTGAATGGGAGACCAAACCTGGTACCAGTCCTGTCAGTTAAGAACTCACCAAAAGTGGACTAAAGAAGATTGGAAAACCATTGGCAGGTCTGCTGAGTCTCAATATCTGCTGCAACATTTGAATGATAGGGTCATGATTTGGGCCATCCTGCCTTGTATTAGCATTTCAGGCTGCTGTTGGTGTAATGGTAGGAGGACTTGCATTGCAGAATTTGCATTGCTTTAACACCACTACCTGAGTACTGTTGATGACCTTGTTCACCCCTTTGTGACCACAGTGTACCATTTTCCCCCAGCTACTCCTAGAAAGGTAAGACACCACAACACAAGCTGTAATCATCTCAAACTGGTTACTTTACCATGACAGTGAGTTCACTGTATTCAAATGGCCTTCACAGTCACCAGATCTCAACCCAATAGAGCACATCTGAGATGTGGTGAAATGGGACATTTGTATTGTGGATGCGCAGCTGACAAAGCTACACAACTAGCAACTGTGTGGTGCTGTCATTTGAATATGGACCAATCATATGAATCAATAAACCTCATAAACAGGGTTGTGTATGAGTTAAGACATGGGAAAGTTTAGAGATCTCCAGGCTCTACAGCCATGACTCAAAATAATAGGCATTTTAAAATCTCAAATCTCTACAACCAAACAAATTCAGTATGACTTGATGAGCAATCATATGTCAGCTATATGACTGGTGGAGATTGTCTGGTGTGCCGAATTCTGTTGTGCTCTCAAAATGAGAAAATATACATCCGGAGATACATGGGCGACTCTACAGTTCTGTTGCGTACCTGCTAAAAGAGATTATTTCCTATTCATAGCCTTTTTTTGTTGAATTTGGTGTTGTGTTTGTTGAACCTGGATGTGCCTAAACTCCCTAAAATCATGTGCACATATCAAAAGTTTAATATAGTGACCAACAGCTGTGCTGTTTTATAAAGCAGTGCAGTGTGTCTCAATGGAGACTTGCTCTGAAAGATTAATCATAGGCATATTTGGAAATCAGCTCAGTGACTGATGTATCGAAGTGTACCCTCGCTCACTCTGATGTATGAAGGACATACTGAGTGCCACATTCCATCTGAAGGCATGACTTTTTATTGTCCCCACGAGTCAGGTCATACTTAATTTATGAACCTTCATTTTTGACAGAGAACTAGTTGTTTGGACAAGTTAGCTATTTAAATTATGGAAAATATCAAAATAAGGGATTTGACCGTAACAAAAAGCAGACTTGGTGTTGGCCTTAATCATCTCATCATTTCTAAGGCCAATGCACTTTGACACAATCATCTTTCATTTATTGTTCTGCAAGGACACTTATCTTGTCAGTGCAACTGCATTGTTGTTGTTATTACCTTCTTAGGTGAAATTGGAGCTGAGTGGCCATGGCCTAACATCGGAATTCCACATATAAGATTATTATGCAACCCATTGACTGATTCAGAAGACTATCAGTCAATGAGAGCTATATGTCATATGGAGACGTATGATGACAACTGTCACTCTCTTGAGTTGTGTCCCCACTTTATTCAAGCTGCTGGATGTGATGCTTCAACAAGACTGCCAAACTCCATGCACTGGGTACCTTGCATTTTTCATGGATACATCTCTGCCCACTGGACCAATGCAAAAGCTAATAGTACGAGCATGACCTACATGGCACCAATGAGCATAGCCTAATGGGATATGCAGTGGGTGTGAAAATGAGGCAGTGACCCATTCCTGTTCTTGCATCACTCACAGTTGCTCTGCAGCCACCATTAGTGGTTAAACACTGCCATTGATTGAGTGTTTAGTGTATGTTTGATGTAACTGATAAGCGCACGTCTTCATGGAAAGGATTCCAAAATAACATTAAGATAAATGCATGCAGGGTTATTTAATTACTTCAGAGTTTGAGACATATTATACAAATTAAAGAAGGTGAGAGACAAATAACATTAGGCTAGTCTTTAAATTCCACTTGGCACTCGGCCACTTCACAACTCCTCAAATTTGGTTCTGGATGCATTTTGTTGAGAAGAAATTGTCTGGACTCTTCCGTTTAGCATTTGGTTCTCATGCTAGAACTTTTTTAATGAAACATAGGAGCACATGTCAGTCTTAAAATAGCTGTTGCTCAGTGCAGATCTTTGCTAAAATGGGCTGCAAACTTTCTCGTTTTCAAATGAGTGTTATTATTATTTATTATACATTATTATTTATATATCATTTCTATTATTCGTAGTGCAAATAATTCACTAGGGGTCCTAAGAAGGTTAGTAATAACAGCAAACCAAAGAGGAAAACAATGGCGCTAAATGTATTTACAATCAACAATAGTTTATGTAGTTCATGTATTTTGTGCTTATATTGTATCAATATTATTATTATTTGTATATATAGTGTTTACAAATACTGTAGAACTCTGTTACTGGATATAACACCTTATACAATGTGGATTTTTGGGCTGTCTGAAACAAACTATTATTTTTGGGAGGTATGGGCTGGGAAATCGTTAATCCAGTGGAATCATTTGCGCACACACAATGAAAACTTTGTGAAAAAAAACCTATAGCCATTTGTTCAACATTCATAAAATTCTTGTTGAAATAATGTAGAGTTATGGTTTTACATAAAGTACATTTCTTGATGTTTGTCTTTCTAAGTTTCGGAGCAGTTAAGGTTCTATCTTAAGCAATTTCCTGCTCTCTAGGTACATGTACTTGGAGTTAACAGTTACTTACACTACTTAGTGACCTCTGTGCCTGACAAAAAAGACACTAATCATCGAGCCAGCGCAATTAAGTTTGAAATGACTTACTGAAACTTTAGAAACACCAACTAACCTAACACGCATTTCTTTGGACTGTGTGAGGAAACAGAAGTGCCTGGAGCAAACCCATGCAGACACGGGGAGGACACGCAGACTCCAAAAAGAAAGGACCCAGGCCGCTCCACCCTGGGATTGAACCCGAGACCTTCTTGCTGTGAGGCAGCAAGCCACCGTGCTGCCCTAACCAAATATTAGTTTTATTGTATTGTAATCAAGCAATTTTGTCATGGCTCATCCTAAACCAAATTTCTGGCTACACCACTGAGTCTGAGTAAGATATTCTACCAGTTGTGTCAAACCAAATTCCTACATACAAGACTGCATGCTGCAGTATGTTCTTAAACAGCATGTCAAAGTAGCTGTCACACCACTACGAATTTGGCATACTAGTTATTGCAGTATGTTATGGTTGAGGTCACCGTGTACAGGGTTTTGATGACAAAAAAAAATCTGATAAGATCAAACACCGCCTGAGTATTCAGCATTTCAGGGATTCCTGCAGGGAAGAACACCCTCTTCATAGACAGAACATGGTTGGTATAATAATAATAAGCTCCATTTCAATGTCTTCTTATTTTACACAGGCTGCTAGGTACAGGTGTGAGTGAGAGTTTATAAATTA
Organism: Parotocinclus haroldoi; assembly: GCA_034779995.1. Lineage (NCBI taxonomy): Eukaryota > Metazoa > Chordata > Actinopteri > Siluriformes > Loricariidae > Parotocinclus > Parotocinclus haroldoi. The sequence continues at coordinate 54,269 of JAUZST010009275.1, forward strand.
TCCACAATTCACAGCGCAACTAAAACTTAGGGTAAATGATGACGATTTTGCCTGATCATCAGTTTTAGATTGGTGCTGGTAGTGTTTTGCAACTTTTTTTTTTAGCTTTGAATAGAAATTAAAATATCGAGACAGTGTATTTATCAATTTACAGCTGCACTGCAGTGGATCAGTGCCATCTAAAGTGCTCCATGGCTTGTGTCCAGTTTCTGTGATATGCTCTGAATCCATTGCAGACCTCTTCAGGATAAAGTGAATATGTGATTAAATTTATTGTGTTTATTTTGTTTGCTTAATGGGCATCACGGAGGCCTGGTGGGTAGCATCGCTGATCCGCAGTCTATTTTATTATTCTTGCTGACTATGTGCGTCCCTCACAAGGACATATTTAAAAAATTTTAATGACCAGGCAAGTGATTCCATGTACGCTAGAATGAGTTCAGTGTTCTTCACTGGCTTTCTCAGTCACTGGATCTGAATCCAATAGAAGACATTTGGTAGAACGGGAGTTTGGCAGCATAAAGGTACACCTGATATAACTACCCTAGTTCTTAATGTAATCATGTCAGTAGAGTGAATCTATTCATCCACTATCCTTTATTCTGGAACATGGCTGCCATCTTGCTTCATTAATTGATTGCCATAATCAGATTTCTTGAGGTGCAAAAGCTATCAAAATAGAAATTTCAATATATTGTTGATTATCATAGGTCACTGAAGATGGAATCAACGATTCTGATATATTATCATAGCTACAGACTTCAACAACTGACACACAGAAAGACCACCAATTTCATCCTGCATAGCTAAAGTCAGAAAAGTCGAGACTGGACGACATTCCACGTAGTGGCAATCTGAAGACCGATACGAAGAAACCTCAACAATGGTTTTGGTAGCCTTTACGAAAAGTCCAATATCCTGTGGCTTTTGACTCACCCTGTATATTGAGTTGGTCTGTCCCCTCTCCCCAGCAAGACAAAACAAGTGACTGCGAGATGCTGTGAGATACCAGGGTTCAAATCCCACCTCTGCCAAAATGCCACTGCCGGGTTTTTGAGCAAGATCCTTGATCAAAAATTGTTTGGACTGTAAGACTGTATCATTAGTAAGTTACTCTGTATCTACTAAGTGATTAAATGTTAATGTAGACTTGTTTATTTAAGGTAAGCTACAACTAAATCAGGACGCAATACAAGTCAAACAGTGGTAGCTTGATTATGCAAGGATTATCTGTTGATTTGATAACGTACAAATTCAACTGCTGAAATGAAAGGTTTTGATTTATTTGAGACGGTCAGGTTAGCGCCTGTTGCTTATTGGAAGCAAAGCGTTTGTCAAGAGTCAATCCAGTGTGATTAGATGTGACTGCCCTTATTATTAGAAGACAAAATGGTATCCATCCAACACATGAATACCACAACAGAATGCATGTTAATTAATAGGATATGGAGTTGGTCTCTCCCCATTCCCAATTCAATTTTATAAAAGCCTTTAAAACACAGCACTTCACTAAAAGCAAGGGATATTTTGATAGCCATCCAACACCTGAATACCACCACAAAATGCGTGTTCATTTATAGTACACTGAGATTGTCTGTCCCTTTCCCCAATTTACTACCATAAAGGCATACAGGCCCAAGACAAATGAATGCATTGCGAAATGCTGTGAGATTCAGTGCACATTTCAGAAATGTAGAAATACAACTCTCAAAGAACCCTTTGGCTGTCAAGCGTGGTGTAATCACGCATGCATTTGTGAGGGTACCACAAATTATCCACACTAGGAGATCCTTCAATATTAACAGAAGGTTTGAAGATAAGGCTCTACTACAGAGCTGAGTGATCTTCACTTCTTTCACATCTCCACACGAACACTGCTCTCTTTTGCTCTCTTTTAGCTTAAACCACATAAACTTTGAGGAAGTCCTTAAACCTTAGAAACGCTTCTACATGGTATGGACAATGTTCCTTGGGTTCCTAAGGTTAGCAAAATCTCATAAGAGCTTTAAGAGTGGTGCAGGGGATTTATCTATTTTAATGAATGCAATGTTGCCTGTTTGGTAGCTCATCTATCACTTTAAAGTATCCGCAGTGATTCTGCATAGACAAAGATATAAAGAAAATGACAAATGTAACTTCCTAGAAAGGGCAAAATGAATAACGCATCTGTTTCCAATGACTGCTATACAATGATTGAACCCAAATGACACAACATCTGGCTCAACTGATCTGTGATCAACCACAATATATGCTTGAATATGGTTGGCTGAAAACCAAGACCTTGAACCTATCATTAGGATATTCTCTTTTTATCAGTGTTATCAGTTTTATCAACATACCAGTGACTCAGCATTGGCAGATGGTACAGAGTAACAGAATAAGTGGGTGCATTCTTTGTGTGAGTTTCCTGAGTTTTATTTGGATCAATCACATTTTAACCATAGTTATCTATCCAGTTCATTTATATGGCTTTGAATAAAATAACGGGCCCAGAATATGCCTTTAACTATACATGACTGAGGAACATGTGTCAGGGAAACCCTAGGATCCACGTGTGGCTTCCACAGCCTCCGCCATGCCCTCACTCTGTACCAGGTCTGCTGCAACAACTACAAAATCAACTTGGAGCCCCTAATTATTAAATGGAATTGTCTAGGCAGTGAGGTTGCAACATTGGTGTTTGAGGTAAATGGCATGTGAAAATTATACATGATAAAACTACAGGAAAACACAGAAAAGAAAAATACATGTTTATTATACTATATCTACACACATGTATACACATCGGAGTACCTTCAGGAATGGCCTAAGCCAACAGAACAAACAAAATACGCAGTGAAAAGTTAAAAAGGAATTTTGAAAGTCATGTTGTGTATTGTGTTTCAAAACACCGACTATTTGGATGTAGCCACATGTCCTCTGCTTGAACCAATTCATTTTAGCTTAGGCCATTAATCAATATATGGGTATCATTTAAAGTAATTGAAGTAGGGATTGTTCATGGATGACTTAAAAAGGTATTTTATCTTTCGCTTTATCAACCCCTCATAAGTGACACTGATAAGTGATCGCAGGTGGGTGTAATGTATTCATGCTTTATTATATCGTACAGGAGAATTATGGCTATGAGGACTAGTCAGTATTTTTGTCCTTGTATCGTCTCATTGACAGCATCCTGCTTTCACATAAGAATTGGTTTAACTTGTGGGTAAAAAAATGGATTTTCAGTGCACGCATGCAACACAATAGCGCAGTCTTCACCTTTTGATAGTCTCCTTATCACAAACTCTACTATGCAATGAACCACTTTGCAATTTCGTAGTTTGTTATCACAGACGTTGCATTTGTTTGATATGACCCATCTCTTCACACAGGTGATCCCAGGCAGCCGTTTAGGCTGAATCCATACCTTGAATTCAAAATTAGCAGTTAGCTTACATGTGGGGTAAAAACGGGAAAAGAGAAATGCTCTCCAGAATTCGATTGAGATGTGCCCCTCATTGAAGATTTATTAGGCTAAATGGCAAGGTTGATTGGATTTCCAGATTGACTAGGCAGAGATTAAATCCAGGCTTCTTATAGCAGATGGCATTGCCCTTCTTCTCAACCCCTGCCTGCTGTCACTGTAATGAATTCATAACACAGTGCCAATAAGATGTTTATTACCTCTTCACTGAAGGAAAGAAAAGTGGACTCATCAGGATGTATGTCAGAGCTGATTCCCTGCAAGGCATCCACAAGAAGGGAGACCACTCATTACAGTCACGGAAATATCTCTTTTTTTTTACTCCTGGCTAATAATTACAAGGATACTAGAGCATAATGATAATCAACATTTCATCACACCCTATATTAAAAATACTTCGCATCGCATTTGCATCTGAGATTATTACTGATTTTTACAATGAATATTTACATTTACTTAACTTTTCTTAGCAGTTTTCATCTTTCCTTTAAGTACCTCTCGCCAAATCGCATGTTTCGGTTATTAATTCAATATGTACCTATTAAAAAGGGATAATTATTTTTTGTTAGGACGAAATTTAATTGGTTTGCTTAAGGTTTCTTTTATTATGCAAAAATGTCATATTGAAGTTTGTTCTCAGGCAGAGCTCTTAGGTTCTAATTATTTTGAATATGATTAGCATTCCCCCACAAATACTCATTTTGGCCTCTGTTCAACAGTAATTGGATTCTACAGGTTTTTGGTTATTTTTAAGCTCCGTAAGACCTGTCTGTGAAGTAGTTTCATTTGCTTGCCCAAATTATTCATACTACCTCCAATTTTGACTTGGATTACATAGAGTAAACGATACGATTTTTTGTTAAGTTACAATTTAAAAAGACAATTCAAAGAATTATTTGTCTCCCTATTCATAACAAATGTGTTAAAAACATTGTTTTTATATGATTATTTTTTGCAGTGGTATAATTACCACCCCAAATTAAATCAAATTCAGTATGTCTTATATTTACTTTTATGTTTATTTCATTGCAGACAGCTTAAACCAAATACATTTGATGTTTTCTTTTTTGGTGATCAAATTTCATTTGTTCAATTTTTTATGACCACTGCAGGCCTGCAACACATTCCAAAAAGAAGGGCTGTAACGGGAGCAATTACACAAGTACACACGCCTAAACTAAATACTTGTAATCTCTGAACCTCAGATGGCACTTAATCAAGAATCGTTATTCATCAATAAACAATATAACCACATGTGCAATGGAGTACTTTGCCAAACCTTTGCCGATCACTAACATATGGAGTTACATTCACAAATGCCACTTAAAGCTTTACCATGCAAAGAAGAAGCCTTACCTTAACCATGTTCAAAAGTGCCATTGGCTTCTCTGGAGCATCTGACAGTAGAAATGGCTATTGTGGTCAGGCAGATCAATATTTCATATTTTTTGTTGAAAATAAATGGTTGCTGTGTTTTCTGTACCAAAGATGAAAAGGACGTCCAGCAACATGTGCGTTGTCTGTGTATGTGGTTGTGTCAGTGCTTTTAGAAAATGTCATGTACACTTTAACAAATTTAACAAACTGGAGAACGTCTGTCCATCTTTGTCCTTAAAGTCTCTTCTGGATATTTCTTTTCTACTAAATTGATTACAAGGAGCTGTTTTAAAAATTAAACCACTTTTTTTTTTAAATCACATCATTATTTTGAATTTGGAATTTATTCCTAGCCCTAAATTTTCCCTCCCCACTGTTTTTGGAATGTGTTGCAGACCTGAAATTCAGCAATGTATATTTATTAACAAATGGAAGTAAATTGACCTGAAAAACATGCCTGAAATGCATTGGGTTCACACTTGGGTGTACTGTCTGCACAAGGGCATTTATAGTTTCTAAGTGCATTGCTTACTCACACTTCATGCATGTGTATTACTTCTTCCTCAATTACTAGATCAATAAAATGATGCTCCCTTTTATTTATCGTAATGAATGTGTCATACAAGCAAAGGACAAGTCGGAGCCTATGTGAAGGTCATTTGTAACATTCTCCACACCACACTATAATACAACCACATTAATCTGCTTATACTAGAATGCACAAAAACTCTTTGGGCATAACATATTCATGCATAGATCTTCCATGCTTGAGCCGCTGTAGCTGTTTGTAGAGCTGTCACGATAATGATCCTTTATTTCTGCTGCTAATGATGATAATGTCTGTCCCTTCTGATTAATTCTGTCTTCCACCAATTGAGCAGAGCTGAATTGTTCCAATTGTTCATATTATCCGAAAGAGTCGATAGGAGGTTGGGGAATCAATGCACCATGTTAAATACATGTTGGAAGGTTTGTCAAATCTTTGATGACAGAATTTTCCTCAAATAAAACACAATATCCCTGATCCTTCTCTTCCCGTTTCGCTGCTCATTTACAAAAGTTAAGCATAGCCTCTGTCATCCATTTAGCAGCATTCTTGTGGCGTGGCATCTCTTGCTTTATGTAAGCGTGAATGCTCTTTATTGTAAAACAATTGTAAATATTAGACTTGATATTGTAATAATGTACGGGTATTCTGAACACAGTAAGAACCATATTAACGTATAAATGCACACGATGTATACGTTTTGCTCTAATTCATCTAATTAATGACATTATGAAACAGTGATCCACAGCAAGCAGCACTATAGTATAATTAATGAATGATCCATCTGTTAAGCTCCTCACATGATTGCCCTAGCCTATCATATTCTAGAGGCCTTTCAAGAGGCAATATTTGTGTGCTTGCAATTAACTAAATGTAAATGAATGAATGAAATATAGATATGTTATAATTATGTGCAGTCTTAAAGAAAGAAAAAGAAAAAGAAAAAAATATGGCTTAACCTCTGGCTTCAATTGTCGTTTATACCTTAATCAGTTGGATCTGCAGGTTTTCAATTTGGGTTGTAATCTGGTTGATTCGATTGTAAATGTTAGTAATATATGTTTAATGTATTGGTATGATGTTCCTTGAATGTTGTGGTAATGGATAGTTCCTTGTTTGACCGTCGAGAGGAAAATGTCAGAGCATGAGGAATAGCCTCTCTTGGCCATAATACTCTTTTCCACTGATCTTCATTCCGATCTGTGTGGTTAAATCCGAAATATTTGACTAAATAACTGACTAAATACTATTTTACCAATGTAACCAATGTAACCTATAGAATCTGTTTATTTCGTTTTTAACTGCATACCAATTTGTATTCCAATAAAGAAACTGCTAAGATTAAATATGGCAATTATATTATTACTAAAACAATGATATATCTTATATATGGCTTAAGACATCTGCACAGTACTGTATATGGCAAACTCTCCTAATTTACCACAAAGAATTGCCATGTGCCTACAAACCTGTAACTATATAAATGTAACAAACATAAACTTAACTGTGGTAACGGTTATCTGATCCATCCATCAATAAAGTTTTGTAGTGTTTGTAAAAGTATGCCTTTCTTTTGATTTTTAAATCTTGCACTGGGTCACCAGTGACATTAATTTCACTTGCAACAAGCACGAAGTAAACAACGCTGCTTTGCTTGGTGTACCACAAAAAGCTAGCTGACACAGTGATCATTTCCCCAAAGTCATCCATATTTTCCATATTGTGATTTTTCTTCACTGTTCTAAACCAGAGCATTTACATTTACATCATTTAGCAGACTTCGCTCTTATCTTATCTTACAAAAGTGCTTTGTATTCTTCCTAGAACATTCATCACTAGCTTTTATTAAACAGGCATGTATTTTTTTCCAACTCTATTGGACGACTGTATGATGACTCCTTGATGATTTTGCTGTAATAGTTCCAATTAAGCGTGTCCTGCTGCATTAGGCTCATTTGCATTTTCTCACCTCCAAAATCCCATAGTCCTTTGCTATCAGCTCGGGTAATTGGAGCCACACCTCCACAATGTAGCCTAGTCCCCTCTACAGCACTTATGGGGAGAGGAGGGAAGGGCATTCCTGGTGGCTTTAGTCAGGATGAGTAATTAATGAAATGCCTTTAGCACAGTAATGGTCATTATTTATTGCTGCATAATGAAGTATGGAGATTTATTCCACAAAAGAGAACTGTCCATTGTGTGGATTTCTTGTTGTGGGAGACGTGGTTAAAAAATCTGTACTTGTATAGGCAATTGCCGTCATGAATTAATTATAAACAGTGTTATATCTTAAAGCCGTGGCTTTTAATTACTGGTTTTATTTATTTAAGAAATATCCGTTGCTAATTGGTGCAAATGATTAAGCATAGATGGTATAATTTGTCATAGAGTGGAGCTCAGTGACTTTTATCTGTCACTCTCATCTGTCTTGATCTGTAGGTTCTGTTGTAATAAGGCTACCCTGTAAAATTTCACTTACCTTGATGTCATGATGTGTTTGTATATTCTATATTTTGACACTGTGTGCATTGTTGTACTTTATAGAACTAGCCATAGCTCACCTCAGAACCACACACGTTGGAAGAATCGATTGCTGAAGCATACAGTCGGTCCTCAGCTGCGGTAAACATTGCTGATTTCCAAACTGCAGTTTAGCTGTCCTCAACTCTTCTGATTTGTCAAACGAATTACCAGAAGGTGACGCCCTGATGTATCCATTAGCATGGCTAGACTTCTTTAAAGAGTCACTGATATGTTTTTGGATGCCTAACCTGTCTCCAGCTTCACTTGTGAATAACGCTATGTAATATCCTGCACTGCACAATGTCCTCCACTCTTCCCATTTTACGGACTGTCCCTAAAATCAAGGGTAATTTTTAATCACTTGGATAATGAAAGTTTTAAAGGCAATCTCAGTGATAGATATATGCATTTATAGGAGCTGACAAGGGACATTACAACAGCAGTATTAGAACTGGCAGACTGTCAAACTGCACACTGGACAATGATCAAGAAGTTAAGTCGAATACAAAGCAGTGGCTTATTGCTTTCTGTCTGCTCTGGGATTGTCCCAAAGAATATATATATATATATTCCTAGTAGTCTTATTAGTAAGACTAAAGATAAAGCACAGCCCCAAGAATTTATTTACTTTTATGCCCTGACAAGCAGACAAAAACACTCCGTTGATTAGTATCAGAGAATTTGGGGAAATGGAGTTTCCCTCTTATCAGTAATGTAGCTTTCACTATGCATTTCTGCTCCCCATTTTACTCACAAGTGGTGGTGCAATGCTGGCTTGACCTGCATGCTTGATCCAGTGACATGCAGTGAAGTCAAGGATGAGCGAGGCACTGGACACACAGAGCCAGATTTACACATATATAAACATCAAAAGATTTTTAAAATCTAATTAACTTAGTTTGATTAGGCAATGATTTTTTCTTTTTTAATTAATATCACATTTTTAGGGATTTTATTCCCCAGTTTTGGGGTGTTTTGGTGGGGTCTGTGTACAGGATCTAAGGACCTACAGTCTACAGGACCGATTTTTATTATCAGTTGGTGGAAATATTTGCAATTGACAGGCTAAGGAAGGGTAAACAAATGAACAGCTCTGATTTGAATCTGCGTTGGTGACAGCCCCTGTTTGAATAGTCACTTTGTCAGGAGGAGATTGCTTCCAGGCTGCCTTCTCTCTGGGCACCTCCCGCACTGCGGGTGGCGCTGCTGACACCTGCTAGTACCCTGTTTTAGTCACCTCTTCTCCTTTGGCCTTCTCCTTGCTCTGAGAAAGTTGAGAACCTTTTTTGTTAATTTTTTTGTTCTCTGTCAACCTACTGTCTGTGAAAATCTAATTATAGCAATATCAGATATAGAGTACTATGTTGTATAAAATACTATACTATAAATACAGTCACAAAATTCCAGCAAAGCAAAGGTGGCTTATTTAAATAAATCAACAAATGCCTTTATATCTAGATTAAGATAAATAAAGTAGATTCAGTTATATGAATTGCTGCTGAAGCTTTACTTCTAAACTGGTACATTTAAGCATATCATATATCATAATATCACATTTGTTTAATATAGCCTTATACACAGTATATCATACTTACATATTTATGAAAGTTAAACAGGTTAAAATCTCCCATAATTGAAAATTAATGTCCAGCAATTAGCAAGCTGTCTAACTAACTACTAATAACCTGACATTGTTAGCCTTTAATTATTCAAATATCATATGTGGCTGGCTTCACGTTTAGCAGCTTAAGCAGGTAATATGCTCAAATGTCACATTATTTGTGCAGTATTTGATCCTACAAGCTTCCATATAAACAGGATAATTCAACTCACAGATGTTAATTGTTTTGTTTCCCCGTTTTCGGGGTGTAAAATAGTACTTTGTCATGCTAACAAGGCTGTCAGTATAGCTATTACAACTTAGGCCATGTTAAAGATGCTAAGATAAAAGCAAGATCATCAGTTTTTCCATACTTTTCACAAAGTGTTATTTTTCTTTATAGCAGCTATAAAATATGCAGAACGTTTTTTATTTAGAAATGAATTCAGGCCACAATACGTCAGATTGCTAATTTGTGGTCCCTACTTTATTTAATTGCAGGCTAAGAAACAGCTCCTCAATCATTGGCTTCTCCCCCTCCAATTTCTTCTTTCTTCAGCCTCTTTTTTATGACACCCTGCCAATTTGCAAAGTAATCTAATGAACCAGAAATTAACCTGGCCAGATAGATGTTACCTTTTTTCCCCAAAAGCTGTTGATTTCAAACTGTGATGCCTTCAAATCTGCTGTGAAATAAAAAAATATGGATGACAACCAAATTACGAGTGATTACAATCAGGTAATCACATTGTCAGCATTTCCATTTCCCCCCCATTGTGCTGGAGGGTAATTGAAGCAGGGTTCATTAGAATGGCTAGCCACAGGATTTTATTGAACAAAAGAGATGCCCATTCAATTAGTGCCCTGCTTTATCTCATTCTCCTTTGTCTCTGAACGTCTGCCTTCAAATGTACATATTAAAATTCCTCCCCATTTAAAAAAAATGTCATATATGGTGAGATATCTAAATAAATGAGCAGATGAAAAGATGGTTGGAATGCCATTTTTGCCTCAGCTACTCCACATAGTCGCTTATGGAAACAACCCCTTAGGAGATTCATTTTAAAATTTCATTTGTCAGCACCAGACATTAGGCACTTCATCCGAATGATATGATGACAAGTGTCCGTTTCAGACAAAACCCACTTGTCCTAATTCCTTTTTGTAACGTCTCAAGATTGATCAATCCACTGTTGTAAAATTAAAATTACTGTATGTTTTAATTCTCCCTTGATTTACTGATTATTATTTTACGGTAATAATACTACACAAGAAAAACAGCAATGAAAAACGCTATAGGATCCAAAGTATGTAGACTCTCGACTTGTTTCCATCTTCACTGCTAAGACAGACTTCATTCTACTATGAAGGCTTCCAACAAGAAGACTTCTTGGCACCATTTACAAATATCCAAGATTAAGATTAGGAAATTGGGCAATGATGTTGGCCAATAAGTCTTACTCCTAAAAAAACCCAACTATATTGGCCAAAATGTGTAGACACCCCTTGCTATTAGTGATCTCATTTATTTCAGCCACACGCATTGCTATCAGATTCATAAATTGTAAAGCATGCGGCCATGGAATTTCCATAGACAAACAGTGGAGGCAAATGGATTGTACTGAATGCGTATACCACTCCTTAACAAGCTAGTTTCTCAACTGTCTGTTCTGCCACCTAAACAAAAAAGACAAAGTTTGTAAAGATATTACCAGCTGTTCTGGTTTCTGGTTGTTACTTTATAGTTTTGACCTCTGAAATAAAATAAGAAAATAAAAAATAGACAACTTCTGTTTGCTACAGTGCTCAACATTCCCACTCTGTTGCCTATGAATCTGCACCTTTTGGCATTTGGTGTAACTGAAACAGCCACGTATTAGTAAGAGAACTTTTGTGCATATACACTATACATACACATGTTTGGTCTGCTATTTCAACAACATTCATTTCTAACACATCCATAATATAAAGCATATATTTGGGGATTCTAAATAGGCAAATATTAGAAGTTCATATGGGTTTTACTAAATACCCCGGTCGCTCTAAAGTTGATACAATTATAGGTTTTCAGTTCCAGCAATAAAATTAATCAATTTTCTATGCTGCTGTCCGTAAACACAGATAAATTTGCTTAATTGTGCAGAACCTTGACAGCAATTCTGTTGCATACAATTCCATTTGTCTTGCTTTCCATGGATTTTGGCAGAACTAGTGAACAGGACAGAATCCCTTAAATGTACCTGACACCAACTAGCACCGGGTAGACAATACTGCAACAGTAAGTCCGGAACACAGTGGGCTCGAATTACATTTCACACACACTTCCCAAGTAAACGATGATCAAGAAGTTCTGACCCATTAGACTTGTTTCACATTTTTCACTAGTCTGCATACATTCATTTATTTAGGGCCACTTTGGGATAGTTCTTACTTAAATGAATGATCCATGGCAAATCAGAGGCTCGTTAGAAAATTTGCACAAAGTATACCATTTTTTCTTGCTATAATATGGATAATGCTTGACCTTTCAGTAAGATAATGTCTTGCCCTATCACTTTGCACTAAATGGATTTATTCGAGAAGCAAATGTACACTGGAAAGAAAACCACCTGAACCAGACAGTGGCAGGAGCGATAAGAGTGACTTTAGAAGTGTTTCACCCTCTCCTTTTCAGATGGCTAGTAGATAAGCTATCTTTGGTGTTGATCTATAGTGTTAGGCAGACTGCAGTTTCTGGAAGTCAGCATTAGATTTGGGCTGCTACAGAGTCGCCAGGGTACAGCAAGCCATTAATGAGGTCGAGGGCGATGAGGTTGTTTCAGGAGATTGATGGATGATTGAGAGACTTCCTGGTTTGGTCACCTTTGGGATTGAGTCTCTTTAACCTTATGGTCAAAACAAATGTGTCTCTCTCTGTCTCTGGCTCTCACTAGATGGCAGTGACGGCTTTGCCTGATCATAAAAAAGCAACATGGTTTGCCTCTGCTTTACCTCTACAGATCACAGAGGTAGTCTTTGATAAATAAAGGAACCTATCCTCACATTTAGGAATCTTGAGATACTTGTAAATACTAGGCTTTTTTTATTAATACAAGAAAATGAGGCTGTATCTCACCAGTCATTGTATCTCTACAGTGGCTCCCCATTAATACAGAAGTAATTTAAAAATTGTATTACTTGTCTCTAAGGCAATCCATGGTTTTGTTCCACAATATATTTGTGACATGATCAGTCCATATATTCCTAAAAGGGCACCCTGGTTCTCCAATAAGTTAATGTTAACTGGCCTGCATTCACAATTAAAACAAAAGGGGAAATGTTCCATAGCTGTTCCTAGACTGTAAAATGCATTACTAAATGGGGTCAAATGGGGACAACTACTGATAATGTAAAATCTTGCCTCAGTACTTTTTCCTTGGTGTATAATTGTGCTTATCTGTTGGATTTTCTTTCCTAAACTTTTAACCTGTGCATTTTAATTAACATTGACGTTTATACAGTATTGTTTGTATTTCGTGTACTAGATAGTTTGTGTTTCTGACATGTTGATCTATGCTTTGATATGCCTCTTAATCTATCACCTATACAGCTTTGGACAGCATATAAATGTGCCTTAAAACTGAATTGAATTGATTCATTATTTGTGACTGTTTTTAACAGCTACTCAAATAATTTGTTTATTTATTTATTATATCTTCTGCTTTACTGGATTGTTCCTTATGCCAGATTCTTAATTTCTGAGGTTTTGAATCACTTGCCCTACTAGGTCTTGTACATCTTGTAGAGTAATGTGTTGTCTTTTGTTTCCCACTGACAGATCTGGTAATTGTATTAGGTTTAATCCTGGTATAAATGGAATTTTTATTCATTCTGTTCTTTTTTTTAAGTCGACCACACAGTTGAACTACTTTAGATTTTAGAAGGAAAAGACTATAGTACTGTTTTGGCTCTATCATATGTGTAACTCTATCCACATATCCAGTGTAGTGATTGACTAATTGATATTAAAATGTCCTCCCTGGTCACAATCCATGTCAATTATATTGCACGTACACACTGACACACAGCACAAACAACTAGAAGAGAAACTGATGTTATTTGTGACTCCCAAGTTACCCTGTGTTATTAGTGGGCATAATATTATGACTGTCTAATAATAGGGTTGTAATAGGAGCGCATTCACATGCACCCACTACTTGTTAATTTACTGGCAAATGTTTAAGTAAAAGACCGCAAAAGGAGAACTGAGGCTGATCGTACATGATTTACGTGCTATTACAGGCTGCCATCGGGGTGACAACAGTTGCCAGAGAAACATATTAACCTAAAAAAGTTTCCTGAATGGCTTTTACAATTGTCTATGAAAGAAATGTAACCTGTTATTTTTGTAGGAGCTTGTAAGTGATTTTTTTTACAGTAATAAGTAGCTGCTGGTTGCGTCTACTGTAAACAGGGCATTTTATTCTTCACTTATTTGAAATGTTCTTTGGTTCTTTTTCATAGAAACATCCTCATATATCCCAGCGATCTACTGCTGTGGCTCTTGAAGGTTCTCCTAGAGGCTTATGGAGCTGGTTGGACACTTTTCTGTAACCTTTGATCTAACACCACTTCGAGCAGCTCAGTTTGGTTAAAGCCGGCCACTGGGCTTCTACTATTAAACGCAGTAATGTTTTGCTTCTTCCTTTCCATCTTTATGTTTGTGGTTGCTGAAAAACAGTGTTTATAAGAATGTCCAATCATCTCCATTCTGAAAAAGAAAGACAAATGTAATTTTGATCGTATTTACATATAAGCATTTTCCCTCTCCTGCATCATGTGCGTGACCTGAGAATAAGGTCATGAAGTGCTAACTATGGCCTCAAGACCTGTAGTATCTAAAATCAAACAGAAAATGTCTTACAGGAATATTTGAGTAGTGTATGAGAGGACTGAAAGATGTGAGTTTTAATGAGAAATCCCACTCAACATGGATGCTTACATGGTGAACATAAATAAATTACAAGTGCTACAGGATTCAGCATGAATAACTAATAAAAGGATGGAGTCAGTGGTGCCTTAGATGCACTTTCACACCTTAGGTCAACTGACTTTTAGGCAATATTGCATTCAATCATTTTCCTCGCGTAACCATTTCAAGAGGAACGTAGTGCGGGCAGCATAGGGCACAAGTAGAGACCATCTCAGAGTACTGATTAGCAAAATATCCTTGTGGTAACAATTTATCCTGAAAGAGCAATATAAGCATCAGCTCCCTCTCTCTGCTCTCCAGGCGATTGGGGTTAAGGGTCTTGCTCAAAGACACAACTGTGGCAGCTTGGCAGAGGTGGGATTTGAACCCTAGACCTTCTAGTCCAGAGTCCCCACAAGGCAAAAATGTCCAATCTTTCTGTCCTTGTGGGGAAACCCTCCACACTGGGACAATTTTAGAGCTAGCAAGTGATATAAATTAGTAAAAAATATATAATTATGTTGCCCAAAACTTAATCATCTATAATTGCAGTCCGCTAGTCATAATTTATAAATCAAAAAACAGGAGAATACCTTTGTCTTTATGGGACAGCACAATGTATTTTCAGTTATATTCATGACAAGAGCCTTAATTTCAGAATAGAGTGAGGGTATTGACTAAGAAGCATGCATAACCTATGAGAAATGAGTGCATTTAACTCTGCAAAGACTGTTGGTTTTTATCTTTCCTTATATGCAGTACATCTTACTTCAATTGTTTCTCCTCGCAACATACATCAGCCACAAATAGAATCTAATATATAGATGGATTGGATTGGATTAACCCTACAGTCGCGGCTGACTCTCGGTCACTTAGTGGATCATCGATCTCCACACATTTCTGTCTTTCGTCGATGTGATCCATGAAGTATTTCGGCAGGATAGTGGAGTAGTTTGCCATTGCTTTCTCCTCCCCTTCCCGGGTTTGGGACTGGATTGCAGCTGTTTCCAGTTACATTGTTGAGGTGTTTGCATACACAAGTTAATAACAATTTAGAGAGACCAATTAACCTAACACGCATGTCTTTGGACTGTGGAGGAAACCCATGCAGACACGGGGAGGACATGCAGACTCCACAAAGAAAGGACCCAGGTCGCTCCACACTGGGATTGAACCCGGGACCTTCTTATTGTCAGGCAGCGGTGCCGCCCTACCGAGCCACCGTGCTGCCCAATATATATAATCTATATAAATAGAGTCTAATTCTGAAATAGTACTTGGTTAATTCTATCAATTAGAATGGCACTTACAGTATTTGCTTTATCATTGGAAAAAGAGCTGAGACTCCAACATGCAGATGTGACAGCCGATCTCTAACTGTTAACGTTACCCTACGTTGATATTTAATTTATTACTATCAGTTGTTTCATGGTATTATTGTCCTAATTTTAACAATTATATGTTGTTGACAAATATCAGAACCACTTTGCTGCACTAACATGTTTCACATTGTCATACACTCGGGGATGAAGACGGAAGCCAACGTGTTGTATAAGCATTTATTTATTAACAGAGCTACACATCATGAAATGCTCAATACTTTTTTAACACAGGCTGCCGAACAGGCAGAGTAGCCAGAGATTGGCCAGAAAATGGTACGGCACATGAAAAGGGAACGTGCAACTAGACCATGAAGAATAGAAAATAAGGCTAGATAGGACAGACACAAGTAAAAAGCTGGGACTAGAACCTAAACATAGGACAAATATGCATAATCATACTACTCCTGGTACTAGACAAGACTAACACATTAAGGGAGAACACACTGTGGACACAAGAAGGGATCACAAATACAAAGCACAACGAAAGGCACAAGATAACTTAATCTTAAAGAAGCTGTCATGCAGTAGCAGTTTAATAGTGACAACGTAAAACAATCCCCATATAGCCATATTTATATAAGGTCTGATAATGTTATTCTTTCCTGAAATAAAAGACCAAAACATTTTAGTTACTAATGTTCCTTCAGTATGATTCCAGTCATGGAGCAGTTCATCAGAAAGATGACCACTGCCTTCAAAACATTTTATTTTCAATTACAAAATGGCGAACAGCGCTAGTGTACTCCTCTTCTCCCTGTACAGTAATCACCGGGCGCAGCAATCAGACCTCATGGCTTCACATTGTATCACTGCTCCACAGACGATACTGAACTTTACTTTTCATTTACTGCCTCAAAAGTTTCATTACCCATCGTATATTTACTTTTCTAACCAGAGAAACTTAAACTTAAATCTTCATGCAGTATCTAGTCACTTTTTGTCTTGATCTACCACATTCACAGTGTCTCTGCTGACATGGTTCTCAACCAGCCAAAGTTTTCTCAGGTAACTTCACTTGACTTCCTTTCGCAGCCAAGATTTGATTAAAATTCTTGGCCTAGCAAAAGGTTCTCCTGATTCTCCTTGATTTAGAAATTCACACATGCACACCAACTTGGGTCTTTAGCCAGCAAGAAGTTTCAGCGTACTGGCTCAACATTATTAGAATGAGCCTCCCACACCAGAGCGTCTCTCATTCTTCTGCGTAAGTCTTTAAAAATATCTTAGTTGTACTAGTATACAGTTGTGTGCAGTTTATTGAGCACATTACGCTCTGTAAGTTACGCTCTGTAAGCTCAGC
Source organism: Parotocinclus haroldoi (assembly GCA_034779995.1). Taxonomy (NCBI): domain Eukaryota; kingdom Metazoa; phylum Chordata; class Actinopteri; order Siluriformes; family Loricariidae; genus Parotocinclus; species Parotocinclus haroldoi. The sequence continues at coordinate 71,415 of JAUZST010009275.1, forward strand.
CCTTTAACGACGTTAAACAGAAATGACCAGAAATGAAGTGTTTTTAGGCTACTGAAATGTAAATATAAAGGGCATTTTATACTGTGTGCAAAAGATACGTAAACGTGTCAGTGTTATACGCATGCTAAACCTTTTAACATTTACAGTATTTACTATAAAAAATAACAATATGTATAAGCAAATGCAGTAATGTACTGGTAATACCCAATGTAAGGGAAATTCATAATACTTAAGAGGATAGTATAATGGACCTGATACTTTTGTTTAACCAACGCCAAAAATGCATTAGAAGGCATGGAACAACACAGAAGATGAGACTCATCAAGTGAACGTGAACCAGTTTATGTAGTTATAGGTTATACAGTTAGTGTGGGGAGCAATGGTGCATGCAAATACACTTCCAAATACCATTTACAAGTTGTTATAGATAAGCAGCACAATGAATACCTTGCACAAAAATGCCACTAAACACATCAAGACACTTATAACAATAGCTTGTCCAAATGGGAGCTAATGAGCAATCAAAAACATACGCATGAAAGACAGACATTTGCCTAAACTCCCACCTCTGCTTGTAGATTCACAGCATTATTTGGCTGTTGAGGTGACCACGTTGATTGGCTCTTTATCACATTCGATCGGATGGTTATAAAACAGCTCTTACCTGTATTGTGCATCTTTGTATTTTTACTTTCGTGGCATTTATTTCATTTGTAGTTATAAATAAATAACACACGTCACTTGTCATAATTCAGCTATAAAGGCGATTTGTCAATTTTTTGGGCACTGCATAAAAAAGTTTGGGAAACACTGCTATAGACTAACGAGTATGAGGTATAGGTTATTTGAGTATTTGTATCACGGTTTCTTCAACTGTTTGGACATTTTGTAAGTCACTCTGGGTAAGAATGTGTGCAAAAATACTAAATGGTAACGCAGTCAGACTGGGTACATGTTCCTTGATGACTGTAATGGGGACACCACTCTACTATTAAATAGTTTCTGGAACAAAAATATACTAAAGAGTATTAAATGTTAAATTTGTAGAATCATCTCCCTCTGTATGATCCGAGGATTGTGATGAATAATCTGAAAAGTGGCTGTAGACGTGGGAGCTGGAGAATAATGAGGCTGATTTAGAGAACACCACTGACAGCGGCTGCGATTCTGGCCTCATTCCTGCAGTTTTTGGCTCCTCCATTGTCTGTCTGAATGTACCAGAGTGGCTGGGCCTGATCTGGTGGTTCACAGCTTGAAAGCCATTCTGATGTCAAAATGGAAGATGAGTCTGTTTGTAATCCAGAGTTGCTTCCCTTATTTCGCTTGCTGTCTGAAGTTTAAATTAGCTTTATAATTCCAATGTATCTTACACCATTGAATTTCGTTGACTTTCATCATTCACTGTGCTGGTCTACATGAGGGTACTTCAAGGATGTGTTTATAGCTTACCTTCATTACACAGGCCCACCATTTTAATATTCATGGGATGTTCAAAAGGTTCGTTATTTATTGATGTATACTTATTGCAATTATACGTCATTTAAAATATTTAATCTGCATCAAAGGTTGCACTTTTATAGCATGACTGAGCTCTACCATCTTTCAGCATTAAAACATTTCTCTACCGTTCATTATTCCTACAGTCATTTCAGAAATCTCTCAATAAAAGCAATCTTACTGAAAACTCACGATTCGAGACAGATTTACTGGGGGATTTCTTTATTTGCCCGTGAAAGCATGGGCGATAAAAACAGTAAGCACTAAAACTCTAAACACTTTTGGGCTAAGTAGTGTGTTTGCAGAAATAATCAAAATCACATGCAGTTTGATCACACAGTTTGTGTCCTGCTTCAGATTGATTTCATACTTCAGAAGAAATCTGTCCCTGTACAATGCTGACTTCTATCTACATATACATTTTTTGATATGCAGAGTGATCTTTGAACCGTTTCTCAGTTTTAATTAAGAGTGAATCCATTAATTAGTCAACAGAGTTCAACAGAGCCCCAAGATTTCCAACCATGGATTATGCAGAGCTCTAATGTGTGGCTGCTCGATGATCTGGTATGCCCCACATCTGTGTCAAATTCCATTGTTAAAATGCAAAGCGTTATAAGATCAAAGCCTCTGCGCTTGGCTGCTTGGAAATGAACAAGCTTAGATTAAGCAATGCAAGTACATGTACATAATGCATCATTTCAGAGCGTGTATTATTCCACCTGAATGAATATTAACCCTTATATGTCTCTGGTTATACCCACATGATTAGGCCGAGTGTGTAAAGTGTTTGCTTAAAAGATCTAAAATACTAAAGTATAAATACTAAAGTAGATTGAATTTAATATACTGAATATACAATCAGAAAAGGCATGGAAAATGCTGAAAAACTGAAATAAATAAATAAATGATATAATAATAATAATAATAATAATAATAATAATAATAATAAAATAGTGTCTTAGATTTGACTTTTATGTCATTGCTGACCATGTGAATCCAAAATATTTCATATTTTAAAATATTTTTTGTTGATGCCTGCAAATAAATTGTCAGAACAAATTTAAACGGGGGCATTTTAGGGCTGGAAATAAAGTCAAAATATGTTAATAACTATGTGATTTCATTACAGGTGATGCCAGCTTGAAAGGGTGATCACCAGTTTGTCCACAAATGTGAGGGAAAGCTGTGATTATTTCTCCCTCCACAGCGCATAATATCATAAAACGATTCCATGAATGTGGATTCATTTCAGTGTTGCCTCTGATATAATTCACAATATCTTTCTTTTATCTTTTAGGCTGAACATGTTGAACGCCACCATATTGGATCAAGGGCAAGTTTTTTTCCCAATAGGAAGGCGTTGATGTAGCATATCAGAGAAGACCAGAATTGTCTCAGAAATCGGTTGCCGCAATCAGATCGCAGTGACCTTTGACTCACCTTTGACTACACTTGTGGATTTTGACTCACCTGTTATTTTATACGGACATTTACTTTCACTTGAGAAATTAACATTAAAAGATGGTCTAAAAAGCTCATTTGATTTAGCTTATTATGTAAAATAGATGCTTTTTTTTTACAATTTAGAGTGGCCAGTATATCTAATGCACATGTATTGACAGGAAACTGTAGTACGGAGACAAACCCACATGGTCATGAGCAGGATGTGCACACTCCACACAGGTATAGCCCACAGGTCAGGGTCAAACATTGTATATCTAGACTTGTGCAACGTCCTTGGTCATAGCCATGGTTTCAGGAGTGTTTGCTTAACATGTAAAAAAATAATGTATTTTCTCCTAGATTTGACAGCTTAGGAATTTAGTTCAGCCATGCAATTATTATTACATTCTATTTTTATACTTTTACAGTTGCGTGCTGTATAGGGAAGCAGAGTTGCCTCTTCGTGAGCAGGTTTGTGTGAGATGCCTACCCACATTAGTGGACAATACTTCCCATAGAAAAGAATCGCTAAAACCATTCATCATCCCCACGTCTCTCTGCCCCAGAAGATGAAGCGGCATATACATAGCCATGGTACACAGGTGTGTAGAAGCATAGTTTGTGCGATAACTGCAATTTGTGATTTTGTGAATTTTAATGCAGTAATAAACTCATGCGTGCTGTCGTTCTTTAAAAATTATGCACATAGTAGTTTGGTTGATTTATCCTGGTGAAATCTATGCCAGTGACCTCAATAACCACTTGTGCTACTGTGCCATCCCCCATAGGTCATGCAGAGGAAACAAATGATTAAGACTGTATTTAGAACTGAAAGTTGTATTGAGACACTGATTTCCGAAATTGTTCTTAACAATAAAACAATTTAGCAGCATTTTAATTTTGTTTGAGTTTTAACTCCAAGATTAAATCCATTGTTAGAAAAAGTGTATATTATTTTCTTAGACATATTGTTTAGTTCTGTCAATAGTACCATCAAATACCGTGAACATCAGTAGAACATAAAATATAAATTACGGTTTAAGGCCATTGTAACATATTGTCAATGATTTTACCAAAATGTATAAAACAAACATTTATCACCCCTGTCCACAAACTGAATGTCCAATGTTTGTGAGCTTTAGCAAATGTAATTATTTTCACCCTGTTCAGATTCCAGACTGTAGAGGGGTCAACTTTTCTACTCGATGAATCTGTCAGATGCTGCTATTGCTTAAAAAAATTAATTAAAAAACAAAAAAACAAAAAGAAAAAAAAATGTTTATGTATATATATATATATTCAGGTTGTATTTTAAAAACAGAATTATATATGCTTGTTATACCAATGTTCAAACAATCTGATAATGTAATGGCGGCCTAATAATATTGCACAGTACTTTAGATCTTATTTTGATAAAGAGGTCTTCCTGCATCACTGAAACACTAAAATGTCCTTCCTGGTTTTGCTTTGGATGCTAAAACATTTCCTTACGCACAAAGAAACCTGTAGAAAACTAGCCCTGATCTTAAAAATTTAACTCACGTCGTATAGTTAAAAAAACAAGCCTGATCACCCACTGACCTCAATCTTCTGTAGAATAAGTTTTTGAGCAGTTCTCCGTGTTACCCTTTTCTACTGAAGCAAATTCAATTTGTTCTCTTTAGCTGAGTTCTTGCATGCATTTTCCCTAATTAATTAATTGTGGATGCAAAATGATTTGTTTTTTAGGTTTGTTTTTGAAGTTGACCTCTATTTTGTGCCATAATGACTCATAGCTTGTTTATAAAGGTGATTACAATTACTAAATGTTTCTGAAGAAGAAATGGGCATTTTATTGAATTGTTCATTTGTTTCCTCTACTTTTAAAACTGTATTTTAAGCTCTAGTTCCTGTAAAGTGAATGTAACTCCTAGTTTTGACCGGTAACACATATTTAATGACTACAGAACAAAGTCATACTGGAGCCATCTTCATGATGCTTCTCAATTAAAAATCCCTCAGAAAAGATCATACTCCATATTGTAGTTAGGAAATCTATGCCAGTATATATAGTGCCATCTACAGGTCATTATCGGTAACCCCATATGTACAGTCACTCCACTGTTCTTCCCTTTGAGCAAGGCAGTAATTCAAAACATGCATACAAATCCACACAACAACCTTTAAATACAATGGTAACCCCTGATAACCTCTTTTTTCTTGGCGCTCGTCTACTAATATATATTGTCTTGGGAAGTTTTTATTGTTGCGTATCAAGGCAGTGGTGTAGGCGGGCACTAAAACAGTAAAGAGCAGAAAAGCTGGAATGCAGCCATTTATTATTCACAGGTGGATTAAACATCAAGCCCAGACTACATCAAGATAGACCATGTTACGTGGTACTTTTTATGTTCAGTCTACTTCAGGAGAAAACTTATTGCAGACAGCATCATATTCTGTAGAGTAGCAAGCATATCGAGAAAGGAGAAATTTAACCAAAAAAAGCCTGAATTCACAAAAGCAGGACTTTTTGAGCACTGAACAGTTTTAAAAAAATATTTAAATGAACAGGTGAGAGAAGCCAAAAAAAAAAAAAAAACATGTCAAACTAACACACAAAGTGTTCTAAAATGGTGAGACTGTGTTTGTGCATATGGGTGCGTGGGAAGGATTTGGGGGGTATGTGCATGAGGGTGGCCTTCTAAGCTTTACTGTATTGAAATTCAGGTTGGTCTCATTACCGAGGCAATTCCTTCAGCACATTCCTTGAATAATGAGAGATGATGGTAATGATGTTTTAATAGCCTGCACACTGCCCAGTGGCAAGATTCTAATACTCCGATTTGACTCTGTCGCTTGGTGAGAGGGAAGATTAATAGAAAACGAAAAGCCATTATATCAACGCTAGAAATCAAATCAGACCACAGTACCAATCTTGGCTTTCTTTCTCTTTTCTCTCACCCACATGCTGCTCACACTCTTTGTTAATTTCTCTTCGTCTGAGACATTTGCTCTCTCTTTTGGGCTTTTCTCTGGTACTTCTCCAATCTTTGTACTGGGTCACTATTGCAATTCTCATTTCCAGTGGATCTGGCAAATTGGATTTTATTTATTGGCGTTTCAATTTAATGGGAAAGGCAGAAACATGAGCAGGAGCGACTCTGTGTTCTTTAACAGAAACTGGATTATTTAGGAAATCAAAAAAACAAATCTGCAACATGTCTTAAGTACATATAGTACTGTTCAAATGGTTTAGGCCACCAGAGGATTTACAGTTTGCTGTTTTAGCAATGGTACAATGACCATATATAAAAATATGGGACAACTGGACCTAAAAAATTCAAGATCGTATTTTAGTCATTGATGATTTTATTAAGAAAAAATTCTGAATATCTGATCTGAAAAAAATTGTAATAGTCAGAAAAATTGCGTACATGTGTATAAAGAATCAGTAATGTTTATACCTAATCTACTATATGTGAATTAGAATAACCTAATGCAGTCCTATGTCAGATGGAATATAGTATTTAGTCTACAATTTATAAAAAAAAATGTTTGCGGTGACTGCAGATTTTATTAAGCCTGGTCGAAATCGACAATCAATCCACAGTCAGTTATACAACCTGAGGAACTTCAAAACCATTGTCATCCAGGTGAGCAACAACGATCAATCCAAAAGTGATGCATGCATCAGACTTTGAGGTCTCAAATGAATCCAGGGCAACTTCTACGAAACTAAAAGCCTCCGTTGGATTGTCTTTAGTAAATGAGAAGAACAGTGGTAGAGATGGTGTGCTTGCATCAGATGGAACTGCAGAACGCTATTGGAAATAAACATGGACCGGTAAAACCAAGACAAGGTACATTATTGTGATGGAGAAATAAAAAAAGAATGAATTCTGAATTACAAGAACATATTCTAAAGGAAAAGCTTAGGATATCTGTCCATGCATTGATATGAAAATTGGGTAATCGGGGTCTGTAAGACAACAACCTTGAACACACAAGTCATTCTATGTAGGATTATTGTTTTGGCCAAGTCAAAACCAAGTTCTGACATGAATTCAATAAAAATGTTGTTAAATATGTTAATTTGAAGAAAGCCACCAGCATCCTCGTGCTGTACTGCACAGTAGAACTGGCTAGTCGATGTGCTGGACTGATCAGCAGCTACGGAAACGTTTAGTCGTAGTTATTGCTGCACATGGGGTCACACAAGCAAAGGTTCACATCTTTTTGCCACTTTGAAATATGTAATTTGTTGGAAATTTCCCTCAATAAATCAATGGCAAATATTAATACTTGCATCTCATCAAACTGGGGTTTTTTTTTCAATAAATACTTGAATTCCATGATGTAATGTTCAAGCTCTATCAAATAAGCTATTTGGGATACTTCTTTTTCTGTGCAAATCTAAGCACTTGGGAGAGAGCGCACAAAGAATGCAGGAGAGTCAAAAAATAAAGAGTCAAAAAAGTTCATTATCACAGAGAGGAGTATTTAAAGGGAACAGATAGAACCTTCAACTGTCAGAAGTATCGAAACTCCACCGTGACTGCAGAAGGAAACAGGACATCAGGTTCCCATTGTGCTCATACGCTGGAGTGACGATACTACATAGGCTGTCACATAATGTTCTACACAAGAAGCCCATAGCTGCATCCTTGCAGACAGCTCAAATATTACAACATGTGTAAAAGAGCAACTTTATACTCTAAAGGGTGCACAAACGTTCAAGTGCTTCTGTTTTTGTAGGAAACCTATATATTAGAAACATTCTAGTTGATTTCTACACCAAGTTGCTCTTAGCTCTGCCGTACTGCCATTACTGTTTGGCCCTTTTAGGTTTGCAAAATGCAATGTCCTTTTTTAGGGCCATTGTTATGCACGATGAAACATAAGGGGCTTTTGCACTGAATGAATTCTTTCGTAATTCTCAGAACTGTGCCCCCTTTCTCATGCATTCACACCACAGGAACTGTGAATGACTGTAGTTCACTATACAACGCTTTGTATAGAGAGTTTTCTTACCTATTTTAAGATAGGGTCTTTTCTCAGCACATAGATACCTCACCTCTTCCAGATGAATGCAAACTAAAAAGGTTGGTAGTTCCTCCCAAATTATTCCCTAAAACTGTTTGGTGCGAAAGCAGTTACATTACATGCATTCATTATGGCAGTCAGAGGCGCTCAGGTGACACAGTGGAAACAGAAAAAGCCTAGTTGATTTCTACACAAATATGACATGACTTACAATCGTAAATGTTTCTAGATTGTTAGTAATGTTTCTGTGGGATAAATTCAGGCGTTTTTTGTGTTTTAAAACAGGTGTGTTTAGCGGTTTCGTCCCACATATCGGCTTCAGCTTGTCATGAAGACAGCGGCGTTTTAATTATATTTTAAACCATAAAACAAACTGGTTTTGTGACGTTTTGGAAAGAGAAATGGAGCTGAAATTCCAGGAAAACTGTTATCAAGTACTTGGTTTGTGTTATTGGTTTATTTTATGCCGGTACCAGCATCAGTACTTATTTCAGCGACATCTATACATCTAAGTGTGTGTTGATATATAAACTGCTTACAAAAATAATGAAATATCCCCTAATTTAGTGTTAATTTTTCTGTTCAGATCCTCCTTCATGTTATATTTTTGTCAATATATATATAGTATACACTGTATACTATACACTGTATAGTAATGGTGTAAGCAAATTCACATACAATATGCATGTATTCAATTACATATATCATATTTATATTTGTCCATATCAAGTTTAATTCTGTTTTAGCAGCTCCCAAATGCACATACAATATGCTTTTTGAAGGTTGAGAGAGTAACAAATGATTGCCATTGGGCTTCTGTCAGAGCACCAGCAGCATTTGGAAGCCCCATCAGCAGAGGTGCTCTGTAGGGTTAAAGAAGGCAGCCCTGTGAAATACCTTGGCCAGAAGTGACAGCACTGTCACCTAGTTAGTTATTTCAATGCACTTAGTCAGTACGAGCTACACCTGACTGACATCCTATTTAAACTAGCCAAGAGCCAATGTAGGCATCTTTACATTACATGCTGCTGGTAGTGGGTTGCCTGGATAAGAAAACCCACAAAATAAAATCAGTTGAAATATGCAGATCTGAAGTTGGAAAGAAAGTAAACGTGGAAATATTCTAAGAAAGGAATGTAATAAGTGAACAATGCATTGAAAGTGAAAAACAAAAACAAAATGCTTAGTCGACTGGTAAACTCATGTCTCTGCTGCTCAGCTGGTCTAGTTGCTGCCCGAATGTCTGGAGAATAACGTACTCTTCAGTGGTTCTTACTGTATTAGCTGTTATGACTAACCTTCTCAGAGCCCATGGTGACATATTTTACATAGTTACATGTTAAATAAAAACCACAGAGACCTGCACTGAGTAAGAGCTTTTGTGAGATTGACAGCTTTACCCATGTTCGGCAGGAACAAGTTGTGCTGCTTAACTCATACATATTAGGCATGTGTGCTGATATATTTATATATTATTATTTTTTATGTTACTTAATCGTATTAGTTTTAAGGTGGTTGAGTGCTGAGGTATAACTGTACTATACTGCTCACAAGAAAAACATTATATGGACCATTAAATATATAGATATAATTATTATTTTATTTCATTGCTTAATTTGAAGTATATCTGTGTTATTAGGTTATGTCTCTATGTTCTACTGCTTGACTTTCAACAAGTTGAAGCTCAGGAATGAGACATTAAACATGAGACATTAAACACCAGACATTAAACATCAGACATTTTGAAACATTTGGAGGTTTGTAAAACATTTACTGTGAAACTAAATACTGGTAAATATAAATGTCAAATTTGACTGCAAACTGAAGATCTGTTTTAGTTTCAATACAGGAAATATAGAGTCCGAAACAGGAAAGTTGCCACTAGGCTGATCAGTCTTGCCTTATTTGTCTGTAAACATGGCGGTCTCAGTTGAGCACCTATTCCTATTGTTAGAGCTGCTTGTTGTAATTAAAGCATATGTGTGATTTTGAGAGCTGTACCTGGATGACTGATTTCTGAAGTAATTATGCTTTTATCTTCAACACCTTTGGCATGACAATCACAGCTAAAAGAAGCAAAATGCCGAAGGTACTTAATGTGTGCCATATATCCAACCCCAAATCAGAAAAAGTTGGGGCAGGATTGGAAATGCTACAATCAATAGAGGTACCAAAAGGCTGGAGTCTTGTGGCTTGTGTGGGCAGTGAGTTCAGAAGGTAATAACAAGGTTGACGTAGACAACAAAAGGAAAGAGACAACTCATTGTGACTTTAGCTGGGAACATATACTTTGTACCGAGCATGTATGCATGGTGAGAAAGGCTGGGAGTGTGTAATTGAGGTACATTACGAGGAAAGGAGCCTGAGATGCTGGATGGTGCAGGTGGCAGGGCAACAACAAGTAGGAAGGCATCAATAATTTAATGTGGAAATAAACGTGTGCTTAAAATTAGCAGACCTCTCTCAGGACATAAATATAAGAGCAGCGGTAAATAACACAGAATCCCATTATCCTATTAAAACCTCGTTTCTTTGCTTCTTCCATGTCCTGTCCATTCCAAAACGTTTCACATGAAATGGAGTTGGAGTTTATTAGTCTATGAAAAGTAATTTGTTTCAATGGTTAAAATCCTGATCTCATTAAAACCATATGACCATGCTGTGTGATAGTGAAGCACAGATCATAGAACACCTCTATTAAATTCTACTAACCATATCAAATGTACTCCTAGAGCCTAGAGCACTCAATTAGACACAAATAAGAGGAAAACAAGGTCTCAGGAGGAGATGCCCTGCAGAGGGTGTTTTATTTGACATGGGCTCCTTTTGCCTATGTGGTGGTTGCATGTTCACCCGGAGTCTGTTTGGGTTGTCATTGGGGCATTAGGTTAATTTGTGTCTATAATGTACCCTGGGGGGATTATATGTGTGTGTGTGTGTGTGTGTGTGTGTGTGTGTGTGTGTGCGTGTGTGTGTGTGTGTGCACAAGTGCCCTCAGACGTCCTGTCTAGTGTTGGTTCCAACCTTGCACCCAGTGTTTCTGGTTAGGCCATGGCACTCCCGTGACCCTGATTTAGAATGAATGAGTGGGCATATTATGCATGGTCTGATTCTAATTTAGAATTCCCACAAAGTCATTGCAGCTATCCGTTTAAATAGAATCTGTATTTCAGTTTGAAATATCCCATAATGAAATATCCCATAATTAAATATACTCCAATTTTGTGAGCAGTGTATATGCTTCGTAATGGCCTATGCTACCCACGCGCAGACATTGGCTGTGCCTCATGATAGGAAGGATGGTCAGGATTCATCCCCAGGAATTTCAACAGCAGGCCCTATCCAGCCCTGCAACAGAACGGCTAGTCGTGTTCTTTAGGAACGATAACCCTGATAACCATAACCCTGATCAGAAAAAAATGTAGGCTTAAAATCTAAATAATGGACACAACATAGTTAAACAAAAACATTTTTAAAGTATAGATTAAATCAAGCAATAAACAGTAAGTTACAAGTTAATGCAGCTCACCCATTTACTTTTAGAGCTCATTCTGTTGCTGTTTTTTATTTATTTCATTTTTAACAAGGAGTTTACCTTTATATTTGATGTGTTTAATTTACTTCATCTCCACTTCTACATCATCTATTAACACCAACCCAAGGTAAACGCCACATTTAGGAACTTGTTCCTTTCCAGTGTTGCCACAGTCTTGCTCACTTGGACGGCAAAATGGTCTAAATATTTGTGAAGCTGTTTGGAGATGCTGCTTTGAGACATATATAAAACACTCTATATATAAGACAGTATATAAAAACTAAAATCTATAGAAAAAGTGCTATATAAATAAATTTCACTTTTTCACTCTCAACCGAAGATTAGGTACAGGTACAGTTATCTATTGCTCATTAATATGTGTTCAAACAAAAAATTAATGGAAGCGGCAACAAACATAACTAAATTATGCAAATGATTACTTCAATTCAATGGAAACATTTAGAAAGTACTTCTTGTGATTTGATAAGTATGAAAGTATAAGTATAAAAAGCTGCCTGCTATCTAAGTACATGCCACATTTTGCCACGTTTTAAGCATATAAATAATGATTCACAATTCGAATTAGAAAAAAGAATCATTTTTATTTTATTTTTATGTCCTCTATTAGAAAAGAGGGTTCAAAGAGTGGATGTCAAACTATAGTGCTCACAAAAAATGAGAGGATATGTCAATTTTTGTAAGCATGTATTAGGAAAGAATTTAAGGGAAATATACACAATTCTTTTTTTAGAGAGTAAAGACATTTTCTGTGTTAGCTAAGGAATATCATGCTGTGCTTTGGAACCCTTTAACTGTCTATCAAAAAGAGAAAGTTGTGCTACTTCTGTACAATTTGCCAAAGATCAGGAAGGAGCAGAGTTTTTAATTGGCACTAATAAAGGCCAAATGTTTTCGGGAGACTTCTGTGGAATTTAACACACTTTTTCTCCAAAGTAAGACACCAGCATATGTGTTCCAAATTGTGATTCCTCGGCTCTGTTTTTATGAAACCCCCCTCTACAGTATTACAGCAGACAGGGACTCAAGAGAGCCTCCTAATCAGGGTAAACAGGATGCCAATACTCTTGCACCCCTCAGGTTTTCCTTTTCATTATCTAACCGGCGCAACAGCTGTCCTGTCTTCACATCATTCCCACTCCTCCTTCATCATCCTCTGTTCTCTATTCTTTATTTCCCCCTGGTGTTCCAGACAGGCTCAGGCTGAAAAGTCAGTGTCTCCCGCCTTAAATAACATTAGAATTCATCTCTACAGTAATTACTGAGCTTTCCATGTAGATAAGTGGCACACCTGTCGATGGATTTTGCTCCTCAAATGTAAGCAATCACAGTAATGAAATTCAACCAAATTTCGTAAGACCTTGTACTTTTTTACAATATGGTTGGGCTTTTGCCCCTGAAGAAAATGTAGGTGGGCGTTCCTTAGCAAGTGCCGGACCCAGAAAAACTGCAGCCCTTTTAGTACCACTACCTTATTTGTAAATATACACAATACATACACAGTGTCTTCGACCACCGTTAGATAAGATATACCATTGTTCCAGCTTGAGAGAGGAAGCCGCATCAAACCAACTGATAATGGCCGATGTGATGGCAGTTTTGTAGAATTGCCCAATTCTAGACTGACGTAAGTGGAACTAAGGCAGACTGTATTGATAAACCTATACAATTACGCCGATAGCTTGCTTGGTATAAACAGCTACTCACTCCCCTGTTTGTCCATCAAGAATCTCTGATGTCTTCCTAATGAGGCCATTATTGGAAATATCATGTTTGTCATTATGTTTCCATTACCTTAATGACCGTTACTGCTTGTGTGTTTGCATTTTAAAACCCCGGTCCATTCATGCCATTTATTACACTACTCAGTCTCAAGGCAGATTTAGTTAAGCAAAGTCAGGTGTTCACTTTAGTCCAGAGAGTTACATTTACCACGAGTGCTACATTTGTTTTTACCAAGTGTAGTGCTCTTATCCTCTAAAGTATTATTGTTAATTCTTCTGAAGAGCTCCCACAAGGCACTGCTAGCCACTAGAACTTGTTAATGAGTCAGTATTGTGTGCTGAGGACTGAAGTTTAGCCCAGAAGGCATCGGTGTGAAGTGGTGGGTCAGCTGCACACAGGCTGTAACTATTAAATACTGTCACCAGTGATATATTTATCAAGGAAAGCCTTTACTAACAGCATTGTGTAATCAGCACACAGAACATCGTTTTCCCCCAGTGGGCACTCGGTAGGCATCATGCCCATCTAATTAACACACTAATGGAGTGGGCAGCACGCCTGCTGTTAACACCACTGACCTGTGTACCCCTTGGGACTGGAGATTCATCCTATTATGGGATGTGAAAAGCCCTGCTTTTCCATAACTCTCCTCAAGAACAATATCAGCATCACTACACTAAGAGAGATTAAGCCCCACGCAATGAAGCTGATAATAAGAAAGGTCTTTAATCAAGATTGATTGGCCATTAATTCACATGATGTGACTGGTTTTATTTAAACATTATATACAACCCCACATCAGAAAAGGTTGAGACAGTGCGGTAAATGCATATTAAAAAAAAAAACACACACAGTAATTCTTACATTTACTTTGGACATGGTTGCGGATGAAGAGGGTATAGGTACTGGACTGGCCTGTCCCGAATAGAGAATGTGTGGTGAATTTTGTAAAAAAAAATGCAGCAATGACAACCCTATTAAGCTATTCTTATTTTCTTGTTTTTATTTTTGTTTATTGTTGCTGCACACACACACACACACACACACACACACACACATAGCAATGGGTGGCGAGCAATGGGCGAGCCTGTCGTTTAGGCAATGTCTGGAACATGGCCACCATCTTGAAAACCGCCATATTGATTCAAGGGCAAGTTTTTCCAATGGGAATTTTATGTCTTGTCTCAGAAATTGATTGCCGCAATTCTTCTGTGGTTCAGAAGTTATCAACACTGAAAGTTCAAAACTTTTTCATTCGTCACAGGTAAATGAAGATGTCCGGGAAACACAGCTGCTGTGTCATAGCCACAGAGTCCAACAATCGACATCGATAAGGGACTGTGCCTGACAAGTCATGGAGACGCTACCCATGAAGAAACCTCAACAATGGTTTTGGCAGCCTTTGCAAAAAGGTGACGAGTCATCATGTAACGGGTCCTGTGACCTTTGACTCACCCTGTGTGTGTGTGTGTGTGTGTGTGTGTGTGTGTGTATATATATATATATATATATATATAATTTTTTTTTGCTCATAAAAGCAGTGGGGAAATATTACACTATTGACCAGAAGGTTGCGGGTTCAAGTCCCATCTCTTCCAAAACTGTTCAAAGTTCTTAACTCTTTGTTGCTTGAATTAAGTCTTTGTAAGAGGGCAACTGTGCTCATTGATGTAGCTTCAATGTAATTAAGATACTTTCTCTGGAAACATTCAACCAGCCAAAACTAGCATCAAAAGCATTCACATCTGCTGCATTTAAATGTCAGACCAAATCGCCAGTGTAGAGCTAACAGTGAACAGCACCAAGCATCTGCTGTAGTATGACAGTAAATGATTAATGTTTTCCCTTCTGGGATGTGAGTGACATAGGGCAAGCATCTCAAAAAAATCGATGCTGGTCTGCTGACGGCTCGCAGATGAGTTAAGCCCTGACGATTGCTTTAGCATTGATTCAATTCCTTTGCCTGTCCTCTGTCTGAAGCATCATTAGTTTTTGGATGGTGTAGCAGAGGTCAGAGACGCATGCAAAATGTCTTCAAATACACCACTTCAAAATTTCTACCAGGATTCTACAAAAAGGTTCTTGTGCCTCTGACATTACCATTCTGACACGATATTCTGTTTATGCCACAACCAATCATGTATGACATTTGAATTAAAGTTTAATGAAGGCCCCAAAATCGAGAGTTGTTTTGTAAAAGGGATTCTCCCACCACCCCCAGCCATCTCATCTATGTGCATATTATTATTATTATTATTATTATTAAATTTTGAAATATCCCCTAATTTTAGTGAGCAGCATAATTGGTCCTTTTTTATTTCTGTTGATGCACTGCAGCGAATAGGAGTTGCATATGACTAATTATAAACTCGCCATTATTAATCAGATGTCTGTGTGTTTTGCTCATTGTTTTTGTTATCAGCTGAATCTTTGATGAAACAGGTCAAGTAAATTTTTTGCTTTGCAAAAATGTTAAACCTAAACATTTTATTAGGAAATGATGATGCAGCCAGTGTTGTTGCAAAACTTCTAGGCAGTAAAATGCAATATATATAAATATATTATAGAAAATGCTAGCTTCAGAGTTAGCGCCTATAGGAAATCACAATAACCTGCCAAAATCCTTATTTGAACATTGTTTCCAACTGAAATTACACATAATCCACAACAAAAAATGATTTAGCATTTAAAACAGTTTAAATATTTGGATAAAAAATTACATTAGTTTATATTTAACTTAGTAAAACACTTTGCCACTTCCATTCCATAATTTTCTTATCCGCTGAATCCTGGTAGCAGGAAGGCCAGGACCTGAAGGTTAGACCAACACTAAACAGTGCACCACTTCACCATAGGGCACATACACTCACACACTAAGGGCACCTTAGATACACCAATTATGTGAGAGGAAACCGGAGTATCCAGAATAAATGTACACAGATTGCAAAGTCCACACAGTCACAGTCCGATGTTGGGATCTACTGGGGTCTCTGGAACTGCATGGCCCAAAATCTGGGCTAACCTTAAGCCACATAAAAGCATGTTCAGGTAATTCAAGCACTATACATTTACGGCATTTATCGGACGCCCTTATCCAGAGCGACTTACAACTGATCACAGATTACACCATTCAAGCAATCATGGGTTAAGGGCCTTGCTTAAGGACCTACCTGTAGTCAAGTCTAAAGATTACTAGGCTTAACCACTAGGCTACCACTATTGCATTATAATATATAAAACGCAAACAGCCCAAAATGCCCAAAATGCATACACACCGCCCAAAATACATACTGCAATGCATGCTGGCAGCAGCATAATATTGTGGAGGTGTTTTTCTTCAATAGGGACTAAACAATCAGTCAAGATTGAAAGGAAAATGAATGCTGCCAACTAAGGGTGGGAGATATGGTAATTTTACATTGTAAAATGTCTTCATAATCTGCCATTACAGAAAGAGTGAGAACCAACAAACTAAATGCTTTTGATTACTTACCCTATTTACAAGTCGTGCTCATATTAGACCTGACAGGCACCACCAGTACACAGACACAGATATAAGCAATAATAACCCAGACTGTACTGGCAATACAAAGAGAAACATACAAACATGCATATGGAAAAGGTATTTGACATCTATTTCTTTCAACATTTGTAAAGAAAAAATTAGCAAGTCAGATGGAAACTAAACAAAACCTGTAACCACCTTAAAAGCAAACATCCCAAAGAGTATGTTGACAGCATTATAGAGCAGGAACCTCATATGTTTTGCAACAGTGATGTAAAGAAATTCTATATGAGAAGCTGGCTTGTCGTTACATTATACCTGGCAAAGAATATGGTGCAAAAAAAATACAATTTTATATGCAGTTGATACTTATAGGGTCATGTTTTTTTCCCTGAGCTACCCAAAATGAGAGACAACTGGACCCAAAATTAATGTAGTCTTAATGTAATTTTATTGTTTCTATTTGTGACTAGACTTCAGAAACATACTGGCTATATTATTAAGGTATTATTTGTGAACCCCAATAGCATGGCAGTGATAATTAATATTATTATACCCAATTTTTTTTTACATTTTGTGGAAGTACACTTGATGCGATTTAAAAAGCCTAAGTGCACTCTGCTATTTATGTTCTTTTATCTTATTATGGTGCTATGCTTTTTCATCAGTAGATAAATTATTTCAGTAAATGTGCTCTGTTTTCAAATTAGTCTTAAAACCAAACCTCTAAATTAATTTTGAACTAGCCTTAAACATACAGTATCTCACAACAACTATTTTAGTATCCCAAACCTGAACCCTCAGGGTTAGCAAGTGGTCATCTTGGAGGTGTGTTTGGGGTCATTATCCTGATGGAATACTGCCCTGTGGCCCAGTTTCCGAAGGGAGGGGATCGTGCTCTGCTTCACTATGTCACAGTACACGTTGGCATTCATGGTTACCTCAATGATCTGTAGCTCCCACAGCCAGCATGCTTGAAAGTAGGCAAAACACTTGTCTTCGTACTCCTCACCTGGATGCCACCACACATGCTTGACACCATCTGAACCAAATAAGTGATTTCAATAATCCATGTAATCCATTGTCTACTTGTCTTTAGAAAACTGTTTGCTTTCTTGTGCATCATCTTTAAAGATGTACCAGTTTGATACAGTTTGCAGCGTATGGTCTGAGCCATTTCTTTAACTCTTTGAGGACCATGGGACATACGTGTCCCAAATTCTTAAATGGATGCCAAAACCGATTGAAACAGCCTATGGTCCCGAAAGGGTTAAAGCGAAGAATGACAGGAAAAATGCCTTACCTGTTTCTTGCTTAATCCACTGGGGACTGTAGGTTGTTTCAGTTGCATTTGGCGTCCATTTAAAAGTATGGGATAAATATGTCCCTTGTTCCTCAAAGGGTAACAATGTGTGAGGTGAGTACTCACTTTTGTGAGATACTATATTCATATGATACTTTTGCAAGATTGCTTGACGAAGTCTTGAGGAAAACCTGCAGCCCTTAGCTAGGCAGAATAAGCTAAGCACACTAAGCTATTGCTCAAAGAGCAATGCAGAAATGGATTGATAGGTTGCACTGAGCAATAAAGTCAGAACCCCCACTTAAATAACATAGGATACATCAGTGGATGGACTTTTCCACCCATCACGAAAAATTCCAAAGGGACAGTGGGCAGATATAATTTTTCCATCTATTTATTAGAATACCACCAGGAAATGTAAAAAAAATGTAGGCAGTAGTTAAAAAAGCCTTTGTAGGCCACAGCCTAAACTTGCAAAAATTAGGGGGGATTTCAAAATGAATATGAAGCAATTGAAAAAGATTTTATTTCATTATGGATTTTATTTCATTAAACAAGATCATCAGAAAAGCAATTTTTTTAAATTAAAGAAAGTTGTTCGATTACGCAACTGAGATATAAACTCAATCATCATGATTAAGTAGCAAGTGACATATTCATCTGGGTGAACAGAAGCATGTCAAACTGGACACGAGCGCCCCACATTGAATGTTCCGTAGGGTGTACGATCACCCCAGACTGGCAAAACACACTAAGAGTAATTGTTACTGCAACTCTGTTGCATTGCTGGGCCTGCTCCTTCTTGCCAAAAAGGTCATGTAGCGGTCATCTCTTGCTGTTATGGCACATGGGTGACCCTGCCCTAGTCTTCTTCATACTGTTCCAGTCTCTTGAAAGCAATTCCACAGTCTGCTAATCTCGCTTTGGGATGTTCTAGATGCTGTTGCCACTATTGGCTGTGTTTGACCAGCTTCAAGACATCCTATGGCTCTCCTGGCTTCACATTCAGGTTGCAGAGGCATTGCAATGGCTGAGAAATGTACAGGATGTGTACTTTCAAGATCAATGAATGTTCATATTCTCCAGCACTTTCTGCCTTTTACGTAATGCATTTTCACCAGTTAAATAAAAGTTGTTTTTGCATCTCATTTGCATTATAGATCAACTTTCTTTGATTTGTTGTTTGCTTTTCTGATGTTCTTTTTAAATCGCTTCATATTTTGAAATAATAGCTACTATTTGTGAGCAGTGTGTTTTGTAGTAGAACACAACATAAGGTTTCAACAAGTTTTAGGTTTTTGCTTGTAATCATTACACTATGGTATATACAGTAATTGTATGGATTTTGACTTTAGAGTGACTATTACATGTTAAGGGTTAGGATGATTCTATAGCCACTCTATAGCCATGAAATGTGTTATTTTACCTCTTTTAGACATTACATTTACTCATTATGTGATTGTAATGTTTAGCAAAAATATTTTTTCTATGTTCCTGTCTTTATATTATGGCATGTTGTTGTAAAGGTAAATAAAAAGATGCAATGCTAAAATGATATAACATAATTCTAGCACAATACATATTTCTAATCTGTATGTAGCTACTTTACTGGAGAAAGAAAAAGTGAATAAAGACTAAATAGCCCCAAATCTATGTAATTAGTAACAACTGTTACTGTTGTCGTTTTTGCACTCATTCAATCCCTTAAACTAAATAGAGTAACCAAGGAATAGAATGTCTCTCTCCACTGCGCTATTTAATCTTCTTCTGACTCCCTTCATCAGGTTTCATGTCGTGTAGCTATATGTGTGGGAGCTGCTGATCATCAGACATCCTGACTCATGTCTTTGGATCTCTGAACTTTTGAACATTTTTAAAGCTTGTCAGCCCTGGGAAAACTGAAGCTCTGGATTCACTTTGATAAACATACAGTTTTAGCCTTGATTAAACCAGAGCACTGCACAGTTTCTCTGCATACAAGCCTTCTGAACATCTTCAGCAGGGACAAAATAGCTCCTCCTTAAAATTTCATAGTGCCTTTCTGAATTTGTTTTTAGAAGTTTACAGAGACATGGATAAAGTGGATGGGATGAAGTCTGGAATTTATATAACAGTAGATTTTGTGAAGAGTTCGTTGCTATTTATGAACTACATCATGAATCAAGTGACTGCTGTGGATATTTATGAACTTATGAATAAGGAGTCACCCAAAGCCTCTTTGTTGACTTTGATATGTTTGAGTGAATATATTGTTATAGACTGCTACGTACTGAGTGCATGACAGACTTTGAGAGAAAAGCAGTCATATCCCTGTGTCAGATAACTAGTGCTTTATATATATTTGTATAACAAAAACTATTCCTACCTTCTAAATCTACAGTTATTTACCAAATATATGATCATATAGAGAGCGTGATGTCACTGTGTTACAGGCAAGGGTACAATACAGAAAGATTCTGGTTAGTATCCAGAACACAAAAAGAAAGTATTTGTATTCAGGACTATGTGCAGTTTGACAATTCACTTAAATCTAATTAAATTAAATCATAATGCAAGCGTTCAATGCAGTATTGTAGTTTTACAAGCTTTTAAAATAATTTCTCCTGATTTGATTTGATGCAAAACAGTCATTTTGTTGGGGCCAGAGTGGCGCGTTAGTTCCACAGACATTTGTGTATTATTAGACAGCAGCTACCAGAGCATATCAGCAGACTAAAATTTCACAGATTGGCACGTTACAGAACTCTAGACAGCACTGACAGATGTAGGTGTTGTCTATTTTTGATGTCACAAATTACACTATTTTAAGGCTTTTGTCAAAATTGGTTGTTTGTTTCTTATCATATTTAACATTACATCATCATCAATGGGTATTCATGACAGGAGCAAAATCCTAATGATACTAGTCAAACACATGTAGGAGATACTCAGACAAAACCTGCTTTGACAAGGGGAGGACATGCAAAGCCCACACAGATGGATTGCAAGGCTTTTGTAAACGACAGTTTTGACTATGAAATTGTGGCCATTTGTCTCCATGGCTCTGAGCCTTTTTGAAATTTGCCACATAGCACTGTCACCTCATAGCACGAAGGTCTTGGGTCTGATCTGAGGGAGGTTAATTGGTGTCTCTGAAGTGCCCCTAGTGTGTGAGTGTATGTGCCTTACAATGGATAGCCACCCTATGTTTCTACCTTGTGGCCTGTGCCTCTGCCTCTAGGCTCTGGCCCTCCCGCAATCCTCTCTAGAATCAAGCAAATGGGACAGTGAGTGAGTGTTTTTTAAATATTTTCCCCTGTGCTGCTAGTCCACAGCTATGTTACATGGATAGCTGCATCCTGTTGATTACCTTGTACCTGTCCTTTGATTCCATATCTTCCAATATTTACATCTTCAACTCCCACTGCCAGCAAGACGGTCTGTTCAAGAATATAAATGCTATATGTTAAGCTTTAATAAATGAAAAAAAGATAATGAATTGTGTGGTCTCTGTATCTTACTTTTTTTTTGCAAGCGCACTTGTTACAGAAACGGAAAGCACACTTCATACGTCTTTGGTTTCAATCCAACTAGAAGGCATTAAGATCTTAGGAACAACAAACTTTAGGCACATATACACATGACATTTTGTATACAAAACATACAACACTCAAGGTTTTCTATTATTGCAATAATTTCAGGGCTGTGATTATCTATGGCACTTGCCTTAGCACTGTCTTTAATTGACACACTGACTTACATAAATTAGGGTGAGATCAAGCTATTAATAATGTCCACAATATTTGGCTCAATGCTGATTAGGCTAAAAAATAGGTTTATTAAGAAAGCATTCAAACTAAATCCACATCAAGCATTAAAAGTGCTGGACAAAACGAATACAGAATGTTTTCACAAGGGTCGGAACAGCTCTAAAAATGGAAGAATAAAGAATTGTATTGGCAGAACGTTTTTTTTTTTTTGGTTTTTTTTTTAATCGCCTGATTCTGTTCAACTTTAAATGTGAACAAGCTCATTTAAATGTACCTCTGTGAACGTAAATCCTATTTCTATTCAAGACAAGCTCATTACAGGATGATACAGATGTTAAAGAAGACATTGGAGCAGGAATGAAAAAGAATTTAAAGAAATAGCATGAGCACAAGAATAACAAGAAAGTGAGAAAATGGTTGGGAGTGGATGGACACATTTGAAAAAGATGTCTGATGCCACTAATCCCGGAGAGCAGAGAGGTGAGGTGAGGCAGGGAATGACAGGGCCTGTGTAATGAGAGTCCTCTTCTTCTTTGTGTTTCTCTCAGTACTCTCACCCTTCTCTCTTCTGCTTCTATTCAGCTTTTTCTCAGTCAGACATTGCCTGATTTAGGGTCTATCAAATAGAAAAAAAGAACCAGCCTCACTAACAATAATAAGACACCATTTATTTCTAACATAATAATGGAACATAACCTCAACTTTGTGTGACTTGGCAACATTCAACATTCTTTTTTTTTTGCTTTGAACCAGCTGTTATTGTGTTACATAATTAATCTTAAGATATAAGTGGTTGCAATTTTCTTTTCTTCATGTGCCAAACACTGCTGAAGGAAGCGATGATTGAAGTGTAGAAATATTGGAACTAGTGAAATCCAATGGGCACATCCAATGGGCACGTGCAATTTACAGAAGCCAATCATTGACGTTTGTTTCTTTCCCAAGGCATTCCAATTAACATAAAGCACTTTTGCACCAAACAATTTGAAATGTCGTTTACAATCTTCTTTTTTAAGACCAATACATTCTGCCATCACTAATTTCTCCACATTTCCAAGGGGAGTTGGCTTCCACTTTGCAGCTATAATGTCTTCCGCTGTTCCGGAAAGGCTTTAAGATCTTGTACTGTGTCTGTGGGAATTTTTGCCCATTCATCCATTTGTGAGGTCGGACACTGACACTTGGATGACGGGGCTTGACTCCTTTGCAGGTCTGCTCAGTTGCTGCTTTGGGTAGGAGATGCGAGCGAATCTTTAATAAGGTCAAACACCAACATTATTCCTGTATGGTCTAATGGGTATCATTTGATTAATTCACTGGTATTCATCATTTGGAGAACATTTATTCTGCCTTGTCATCTTTCTGCCCTCATAAGCTTTCTAAATGCCTTCCTCCCTAATCCACTCCTTCAATCCTCAAAGTTTTATCACTTTAGGAGCTCATTTATGGGTTAACATGGGAGACAATTTAAGCAAGTTGCAAACAAGTTGAACCTATGACCCAGTTGAAGGTTCAACTCGTTCAAATGCTTCAACGCGTATGTTTTTTTTGTAGAAAGATTAACTGAGAAGGTAGCAGAACCCACTTTGGCTTGTGGTCTTTCTAATAATCATACTGGAGGGAGGGATCAAGGGGTTGTGGGCTGGGAGAAATCAGAAGGAGCACTCTGGGAGTTAAGTGAGGCGTAAAGCTCAGTTTGCCTTATCACTGTTCACAGAAAATAACATTTTCAAGTGGTGCTAGTGTTGTGCCTGCTGTTTTATTGATTCAGCTTGAATCAGGAGTTGGAAGTTGTTCATAAAGGTGAATTATTATATTCGAATTGAACTTTTCTGATAACATTTATGAAAGATAATGAAGAAATGTGCTCGGCATTGTGTACACTTCTTAGGTCACCATTCAATTTGTTAATATAGCAATAGTATAATGGCCAGAAATAACAGTTGATGATTGGACTCTTATCCACAGATCTGCTTTTCAGTCTCTGTGAAGCTTCTTCTGTAGGCTGTAGAAAGGTCAACCTGGCATACCAATGAATTCCAGGTGCTGCAGATGCTTAAATGTAAGGGGTGGTCATACTTAATACTTGCTAATGTATCCTATAGAATGTTCTTATTATTGTAATAAAGATAATGCTAAATATATTATATATGGTCATTATAAAAATGATAAAACAATGGTATATGTAATCTATTGTTCCATACAACTATTGCACATTACTATGTAAGATAAAAGCCCAAAGGCAGCTTCTGTTCCCTGTGCTAAAAATAGTTGGTGTGTGCTGTCCAAAATAATTAAAATCCATTCATAACAAATGCCTTAAGCTAACATTTTAACAGCTGATCTCTCCTTTTTGCCTCCTATGTTGATCTGTTCTGTTTTGCAACATGCTCAAACTGACAGTTTGCATATTTTCACTTTTGATACCATTTGACCTGTTAAACACTTCTGTGCTAAATCAAATTGTTTCATAAAAGTTATATCATGTGTCATGCTGGATATAGCCCTAACCTGTGTTGAAGTCACTATACTGCTTGGCACGGGCATCATCAGACTCACTTTACTGGGGAACATGCCCCAGTAAAATGTTGCTCTTTTAAATTCAGTAAAATTACTGGAAGTAAAAAGTCAATTTTGCCCTGGATTGCTGAGCATAACTACAGGACATGCCCCACAAATTCACTACAGACACTCCATTTTCCCACTCCAGTGCCCCCAGCATCTGTCCTAAAGCTTGAGCCAGTATCTTTCAGCTTATTTTCACAGAATAAGAAAAATCTGGAAAGTCTGTAGATGAGGAAATGATAGCTCATATCTAAATGTAATGCAATAAAAAAAAATTCTTCAGTGTTTGTCACGTCTCATCCGTGACAGAGTAACGCCCAATTTAGTGTTAAATCACTTTTTAAATCACATCTATTTAGTGTCATATCTGTGCCCCTCAAAATTTAGTGTGTGCCTCAGTATAGCAGTAGGTAGGTAGCAGAAAGTAGTCCAGAAACATTCTAATTCTCCACCTTTAATTGTACAGTCATGGACAAAAGTTTTGAGAATGGCACAGATTTTGGTTTTCACAACGTTTGCTGCATCAGACTTTACGGTGGCAAATTGTATTAACTCTAAATTGTAAAGAGTGATCATATGAATTCATAAAATCATTCCCTGCCATGAAAATAACCTCATCATGAAACGTATAGTCACTGCCTTTCAGCCTATTGGATCTTCAAGGACCTCAAGAAGAATGTTTAAATTGCAGTGAAGAAGGCTTCTGGCTTCCCAAGGAAGACTGTCTCCTAGAAAGGATGCAGATGAGATCGGGTCATCCCCAGTGCAAAGCTTGCTCTGGAATGGCAGAGATTAGGTGTAAGTGCATCTGAACGCACAGTGAGAAAGAGGTTTTTGGATGATGGCTTGGTGTTAGGAAGGGAAACAAAGAAGCCACCTCTTTTGGAAAAAAAACATTAAAGACAGACTGACATTCTACAGGAAGATTAGGGATTGGACTGCAGAAGACGGGGGTAAAGTTATTCCTTCTGATGAAGCCCCTTTCAGACTTGTTTGGGTTATTTGGAAAGAAATATTGCATAGAAAAAGTAAGCACTACCATGAGTCCTGTGTCGTGCCAAGTGAAGCATCCTGAGACCATTCATGCTTTAAAACAGCTCCATGAATAAGGAATGGTATCAAAACATCCTCCAAGAGCAACTTCTCCCAATGATCCAGGAGCAATTTGGAGATGAACAATGCTTTTTTTCCAGCATGTTGGAGCAGCATGTCTCAAGGCAAAAGTGATAACAATGTGGCTCAGCAAACAAAACACTGAAATTTTGTGTCCATACCAGGAAACTCCCTAGATCTCAATCCCACTGAAAACCTGTCATCAATCCAAAGAAATACCCAAAAACTGTGATAGACTCCAAGCAATGATTAGGCAGGAATGGGTTGTCATCATTCAATATTTTGTCCAGAATCTCATATCCAGCATGCCAGGACAAATTGCCAAAATCTTAAACAAGAAGGGTCAACACTTGAGGCAATTGTGAACAATCAAATGTGTCAATAAAATGTAAAAAAGTGTGGAATACGTATAATTGTACTTCATAATACCATAAAAACAGCTGACATAAGGTTCTAAAAGAAACTAAGGCAGCAAACTTTTTTAAAAAACTGTACTACCACTGTGTGTATTCATAAAGACAAATGCAAGAAAATAAATTCAAAGCTTATAGATTATGACTAATTAACATTATGCATTAGCCATTTCAATCATGAAGTAAATGTTCATTATTTGTGTACTTGTTTAATTATAGGTAAAAAACCCAAAATGTACTTCATTCACCACCCTAAGGAACAATGGATAGGGTATAAGATTGTAATTGTGCTTTTTAAATATTTCTACACACCCTGTAGAGTAAATTATTTGCCTGTGCAAGTGAGCCAGTACAGAATAACAAGGTAGATGCCAGTCTGCTAGGGTGCAAAAAATTTGACAACTGCCAGGGCTTTCCTTTTTCCCTTTCTTTTCCTCCCTATCTTCTTCTCTGTGGGATTTTTTTTAAATAGATGGGCAAGGGGCCTCACAGAATGACAAGCTTTGAATAAATTTACACTCATTTTACTCTGTTATTGAAGTGAAATGTGACATGTTGATCCGGTCTCCAAGGTTTCAGAGAAGTGCTAAAAAGCTAATATTTTTCACTTTAATTATATGAGTTGTGAGTTCCTGGCTCAGTGTTAAGATCCAGCTGCTAGAAACGGCAATGTCTGAGACCTGAGTTAAAATCCTGAGTGGGGTTTGCAACATGAAGCTCGGGTTACGTAACCCTGTGGTGAACTGGGATACTATCCTGTTTGTATACTCCTCACAAAAATGAGGGGATACGTCAAAATGAAATATACCATAATAAAATATCCCATAAGATTTGTAAGCAGCGTACTTGACCGGTATATGTGGGGGTAAAATGGGATGCTATCTAGCAGGTTGTTCAAGAAATGGAGCCAAAAAATCAAGCAATCCATAAATTCCATGCTCCACTGAACGTCCACTGAAACTGAAACGTCAATCCTATTGTCCCTAATGAGCAAGCCCAATTGTGACAGCAGAAAGGAAAAACTCCCTGAGATTCAGAGGAAGAAATCTTGAGGGGACCCAGACTCAGAAGGGAAACCCATCCTCATTTGGGTAATAAAACAGTATTCAGTCTACAGCTTGTATAACAGTAAAAAAGTGCTGTGCTCTCATAACACACAGCCATTAACATTTAAAGTGCAACAAAAGTGAATACACCCCAAACTAAAAATAGCCAAATTGTGCCTAATTAGCCATTTTCCCCCCCTGGTATCGTGTGAGTCACTAATGTTACAAGGTCTCAGGTGGGAATGAGTACTATGGCATACTGAAGCAGAGACCACGGGACAGTATTCCAACATGACAACAACCTCAAAAACGGCCTCTCAACTGACCACTGAAGAAACTGAGGGTGAAGGTCAAGCATGTCTTCAGACATAAACCCTATTGATCATCTGTGGGGCATTCCCATACAGAAGGTGGAGCAGCACAAGGTCTCTAACATCCACCAGCTTTGTGATGTCATCATGGTGGGGTGAAAGATGATTTCAGTGGCAACCTGTGAAGCTTCAGTGACGGAAAATAATGGCGGCCACCCACACGAAATATTTGACGTGTTGAGCATAATTTGGCCATTTTAAGGCCAAAGGGGTGTATTCACTTTTGTTGCCAGCAGTTTAGACATGAATGGCTGTGTGTTGAGTTATTTTGAGCCCTCAACAAATGTATACTGTTATACAAGCTGTAGCCTGGCTACTTTACATTGTATCAAAGTGTCATATCTTCCTGATATATGAAAATATATCATACGATAGTTACAAAAATGTGAGGGTTGTAGTCACTTTTGTGAGATACTGTACATACTTATTTTTTGAAGGGTTATGTAATATGAACCTATTAACCGGACGAAAAGATACATTATCTCACCTATCAGATTTCTGATATTCACTACAGGAGCAGGCCCATGGCTGTCCACCACTTCTTGGCATATGGGCAAAGGAGCTACTTATTCGTTGTTCATAAATAAGGTCACTGTGAGAATGCAATAATTAATAGTCAAAGGTTTATGCGACAAATTTAATGTGCACTAACAGTATGTGTGCAATTTCGTGTTGTGGGGTGTTGTGGCAGAAGGGGTGCCTACTATATGCACAACCCGCGTATATATACAGAATAGAACATTTATAAAGTTCCTCTTGTTTTCGGTAAGTGTTTCAAATTTGATCAAATATAAAAAGATAAGCATAAGTAAAGTGCGGTCTGTCTAAAATGTTTTCATATTGTGTTCTAATTAATATTATTGTTTTAACCCTATGTGCAAAATAAACATGCGTCTAAACTACTATTTGACTACGAAAATATCCGAGCAACGCCCATTTCGGTCAACACCCTCTTTTACAGAATTTAATATGGAAGTTAAACAGCATATTCTTGTATTTAAAAATCTTACGGATCATGACACAGTCCAATCCAGGTTCTGTTTTACTGTAAGGGATGCTTCTTGAGGTATTTAATCAAGAGTCCTTACAAGCAAAATATTGTGATAACATTAAAAATAGTAGCTAGGGTAGGGAAGGAAATTGAGGATCATTGTAAAATATAAATTAGTTGGTAAATGGAATGTGTCAATTTTCCCAAATTGTGTCCCTAAGTGCCTAATGCCTCAAGAGCAAGGCTAATGCACTGCTTCTGTCCCATGCCAGGAGTCATCTTGTGAGAAAGGGAGGAGGAAAGGAGGGAAGGAAGAGCAAAGAAATTAACAGCGGTCATCAGAGAGGGCAACATTAATTTCATGTCACACTGCGGTCTCTTTATCTGCCGTTAGTATATGTTCAATTTTTTGCATCCATGCTGAAAACTGTCTAACTAATGCTAAATGCTCAACATCTACCCCCACATTATTGTTGTATCTTTTTTGTGGCGGTGGATGAATAATTTATACTTGTTGTGATTTATCTTTTAGGGAAGCTGTTTCACAACAGAGAGCGTAAATTAAGAACTTGGACATAGTGGTTAACTATAAAGCATGGTTATGTTTTATTTATTCAGTGACTGTTTTTTCCAAAATAGATTTAGACAAATATCTTGCAAATCTATTATGCATAAACTATTCAACGCGTTCAGAAGGTCTTCAGAACCTTTCGCTTTTTTTTTTTCACATTTTTTAAATTCTTATCTTAAAGTGGCATAACAAAGGGTCTGAAGATTTACAGCACATCCTTGCGTAAGTTCAGTCATTCCTTTTGAATAAATAAGTAATAATATTTGATTACATTCCTAAACTTCTGTTTTCACTTTCTCATCAGTTTGTACCGAGGATTTCTTTTTTAATTTAGCACGAGGCATCAACATAACATAATGTGAAAAAAGTGAATGGCTCTGAAAATGTTTTGAAAGCATTGCATGCCTAAAATGTGTGAATATTTCATTACTGTTTGTGTAATATAGTTCAGTGACATGAGGAAGGTGTTCAATACTGTTAATATCATTTTCTCACTCACTATGATAGTACTTTATAATGTGCAAATCAGAGTCTCACGTCTGTACATCTGTATATCAGATAGTGACAGTATCGATCTGTTTATATAATAACGTAATGTCCAACAGACTGATCTTTTTTAAACTATCTTTTTAGACTTGTATGACTTGTGGTATTTATATGTCACAGGTAGCCACTGGAATGAAACCTTTTATCCAGCAAAGACACAAGACTTCCTTACTTATTGACTTCCTTACTATCCTTCAATTCAGTTTTCAGTCAATTTTATTTTCTGATCACATTATTGAAAACTGCAGATTCCATTATATATATATATGGAGTGTGAATTGCGGCATTCACAGAATAAGCGTAACATGCACTGGCTGTATCTCTGGCAACATCAACCTTTTGACTGAAACATCTAAACATCCAAAATTCTTCCTCACAGCAGGATGGTCCCGGGTTCAATCTCAGCGTGGTGTGACCCGGGTCATTTTTGTGTGGACTCTTCATGTCCTCCCTGTGTCTGCATGGGTTTATTCCAGGTACTCTGCGCAGTCTGAAGACATACGTGTTAATTGGTGTCTTTAAAGTGGCACTTTAAGTGTGTGTGTGCCCTACGATGGATTGCTGCCCTGTCTAGGGCTGTTCCTGTTCTTGCACCCGGGCACCAGCTGGCCCGCGACCCCATGTGGATTAAGCAGTGGATATTGGATGTTAATTGCATATCTGCATGAGAAAACATAAGCATGTCTATACTTCGCGTACACCATATGAATGTGGCCAAAACTAATAGACGAGAAAAACTGAATGGGCGTGGCATTTTTATTTAATGCTAGTAGTATATGGGGTTTGTCCGGGTGCTTCGGTTTCCTCCTGCATTCCAAAGACGTGTATTAGGTTAATTGATGTCTCTAAAGTAGCCCTTAGTGTGCGAATGTAAGTGTGTCTATGTGTGATTTATTGGCGCCCTGTGTAGGCCTGTTCCTGCTTAACCCAGAGGTGCCAGATGGGTACCGGTTAGCCCCCAACCATGAATGGTTTAAGCAGAAGGAGATAAATGGATCTTAAATTCAATTTCTGAAACATATTTTAAGGTTCTGCATTTAAATAGTTATTGGTATTAGCCTGAACAAAAATGGCACATAATTGCCAATGAGCATTCAATGTGTTCACTGTGTTAAATAGCCTACTCTGTGCTCGATTTGATGCTGCCTGAACAGCCCTGCTGAACACGCCCCCAAACTCGGTTAGATTGCTGTGATTGGCCAGTGCTTTGCATTTTGATGTGGCTCGACTACAGAATGGTAGAATAAGTTGAAATGCAAAAGACATTTAATTATTACTGCACCATGCAGTGAAATGTAATGGAGCCACAAGCTGGGTACTTTTCAAGGTGCTTTTGACACGAATTCAGTGTTTTCAGCATGATTCAATGATTTCAGCATTCTGTGCTTGGAAATGTAAAAGCTCCTGTATTGTTTTTCAGTAACAGGGTCAAGCAACGTGAAATAAATTAAACTGAGGTTTTGTTTTTCATTTTTCAGCACGTCACTATGTAAATGCAATGTCATTTGTGTATTTCATTTCCCGTTTCTCCATAGAACCATAGAGTATTGCATTTCACAATGGAACGAATTCTCTCCCATAAACTATGGGTCATAAACTTAAATGAGAGAACTACAGTGCCTCCTGATGACATCCCGGCTTAATAAATGTAAGGCATGGTTACAACTTATTAAAGTGTAGAATGTTATTAAGTGTAAACTTAGGTGTAGAAACAAGATAATTAAGGCCTGGGAACAAGATAATGAACTATTGTTTAAGAAATGGTCGTATATTTTCATACATTATCTTGCTCCTATATCTTATTGACATTAGGAAATGGTCATGCCTTAATTTTATTAAAAAAAGATATCACTTTAGGAAAAAAACACAAAAGCAGCTTTTTGTACTTTTTTGATAGTGGGGTGGTGTTTACAGTGGTTTAAGTAAGTGGGCAAAATGGTTGGGTTTACTCACCACCAAACATTATAACACTTCATATATTATTTTTACTCATAAAGAGATTTAAATGTGACCATGTAGGCCACTGATGCTCAAACGATATGTCTTGTGACCCCCTCCAAAAATCTAGTTACCTTCATCAGGTATACTAGCCACAATTTAGAAGACAATGTAGAAGATAAGATCCAATATTTAAGGTTTTATTTGAACAAGAAGCACAATGCAGAATTAATAAATAAACAAAAAATGTGTCAGCAATATACAGGTACATCAGAGCAATCAGTTTGGAATATAATATATGCTGGTCCAGCTTGTGTTGTCTCACAAAGGTTTTTGCTTTTATTGTAATGAGAAGTGTGGGCTTGCATAATATCCGATTCTTAGTCTGATTAGACTATATATATATACCTTAAAGAAATATACCTGATTTTTTTTTTTGCTCCAGCATAGGGTACCACTATATTGTGTGGGTCCTCATCACTTCATGATCTCAGTGATCCATTTCTGATGACATGGACCACCAATGCTGATGTTAACATCTAGGCCGCCCATGGAGGATGGGTCCCCTGTTGAGTCTTGGTTCCTCCCAAGGTTTCTTCCTACCATTTT